>PNEQ01106720.1:9710-99690 GCA_003012365.1 Medauroidea extradentata
TATATATATATATATATATATATATATATATATATATATATATATATATATATATATATATACACACACACATTTATAGAAAGAGAGAGAGAGCACAAGAGCACAATTTTTTTTTACACTTTTTGACTTTAGTTCTTAATAGTATATCACAAAACTGTGAAATATAATGAAAATATAGAAAATAGTTTGTGAACATTTATGCCGTTACGCGAGTACGCTTAGACATTCGACACGTGTGAAGTAAATGTATTGCACACAACCATGAATTTAGTGCAGTTTAATTGAATCGGCAGTGTGATTCACTGAAATCAGGGATGTTATTAATCTATTTTCCGATTTTTGATTGTCAAAAAACATAATGTTCTGTAACAGATGGCAAAGCAAAGCTTTTGTAGTCAACCCGGGTAATAACAGTGAGTTATGTATCTCAAGTTAGCCGCTTGATATCGCAGAAGTCGTACTTGTGTATGCTTTATGTTTGATGAATTTTTAATTCTATAGATTTATAGTACAAAATTTAAGTTATACTCTAATAGGAGTTGCATTCGAATAATATCTGTGTTTAAAATATTGTGTAGATGAAATTCTTGTTTTACAAATAAAAAAGTTCGATGTTATTTAAACAGAATAGGCCTACTTCTCAATTTATTTTCGGAATTATTTTTAACGACATTATAAAGTTAAATAAGTACAGTAATCTAGTTAAAACAGACCGGGCGAGTTGACTCAACGATAAAAACATGGACTCGTGTGTGGGAAGAGCCACACTGTAAAATAACTTCCTCGAATGTTTAGGAAGTTATTATCCCAGACGCAGTATGGGACAGTTACCATACTCCCGCCTTGTAAATAAGCAAACTTTTGCAGTTGTTTCAATAGAAGTCTGGTAACTTCAGTATACATTTGACTGTTCCATAAAAAGTCTAGTAGTGCTACCATGTATGTCTGGGAAACAATTCTACTATTCCTACTACCTTAGCGCTCCTATACGCACGTCTGGTAAATTTACAAACTATTTTTTGAGTGCAGGTTCGATTATTGGCCCTGGCCATCCTGAATTCGATTTTTAGTGGTTTACGGAAATCGCTCCAGGCGAATGCTGGGATGGTTCTTAACCGAAAGTTATGGCCACTTCCTCTCCCAGTTTCTGTCATCGTGTCAAGTTGTGTGTCAACGTTTCTAATGACTAACTTCCCCGTCAGTGAGTTGAATTATTTTATTACTGGATAAGCTCTTTTGTTTTCATTTTTTAGTTCCCCAAACTTTGAAAACACAAAACTGTTGCAGTATCTTTAATTTCCGAATTTTCTACTATTACGTTAAGATCTCTTTTACTTATTTTAGATACTTTTAAAAAGTTATTGATCTAAGGACAGGTTATGGTGTGATAATGACTTTTAAATGTCGGGGCGATTATCGATATAAAGTTTGTTGATTATGTCTAGCATTACTCTGGGCAGAGAATAACAACACATACAACAAAGTTGAACAACTCAAATTGAATATGAAATGCTCCTCTCAGAATTAGAACACAGTGGTGGAGAAGGAACCCAGGAAAATGAATTAAAATGTATTGTTTCGTGTATTTTTATACATCCAATGATAGTTTACAACGTGAAAAATATATGTTACCATCTTAAGACACCCGAAGGAAGTGTGGCACAGGATTTAATTTTGGTGGATAGTTTGGAAGTATGGACAGTTAATTACAAACTACTTTTTTTAAGCTATGAAAAATAAATGAGCATAAATTGAAGTGTGACTCAACCAGTTATGACCGTAGTACAGAGCTCAGTTAGAAATAATATGATATCACTAAGTTATTATTAAGTCGAGCCAGTTGCACTGTTGTATAGGGTTTCAGAGCTGAAGAAGTACAACCTTACCTCGCTCACCAGGCAAAGAAAAATATAGCTGGCGTGTGATAAATATGTTGGCTGGAATGTTAGGAAATTAATGGACAGGTGAAGGACACAGCTATCAATCTGTAGGGGGGAAAATCAATTCCTGGTAAATATGTATTTGCGTGTGGGAATTTTCATAAGTTAGCACAAGTCATAATGCTTCTAATGAACATTATTTAAATATTAACGTTTATCAAAAATTTTATTGGACAGTGGGGTGTTAATTTTACACTGTTACTTTATGATGCATGATACTTAAGATACAACTTTTGTAAACTCAGCAAATATTACACAAATAGTAACTATTCTAACCCATATCACCTATTACTAAAACACTTTTAATTTTATACGAGAATTAAATTTTTCATTTTAAAACTTTAATTTTCAAATTTCATGAAAAATTTTATAAAAAACCAAAATTAGTAGGGCCTATACATGATAAAAGTAGCGGAATTTTTTTTCATAACCTCTTCAAAACCAATAGAACTTTACTGTTTCATTAAGGACAACGTGTTTCTTTATGATATTAGACATATGAATTTTAAAACATCTGATGACAAATTCACACGAGCAGTATTCTGTGAACGAAATCATTTGCATTGTAAATTTACGCTGATATGAATGGTATCAATTTCCGGTTTCCTCTTCTACGTCCGCTGAATGTATATTTGGCATGGCCAAGCTTATCTAAGGTAGCCCATAATTAACTAGGTCATTACTGCAGTAAACACAGCAAATTTTCTCTTGTAAAATATCTTTATTGTTTTTTCGCACATTATCAGCTGCGCCAGTTTTACGAGGAGGTTTTAGCGAACGAGTTTTCCTGAATACTTCGAGAAATATTCTCTGCGTAAAAAAATACAGTATACCTTCATTTCGCTGTTCTGTATATAGAATGCACGTTTAAAAAGCGTTTTAATTTAAAAAATCGTGAAACATTTATGACTGTGTTTTTTAAACTGACACATGGCGAGAAAACTTGGCTGTTTATTAGACTTCGAGTGTAATATGTCTATATCTGACGATCTTATTGTCGATAGTGGAGCGTCCCAATATGACTGGGCCTGTGGTGACATTGGTGCGCCACTATACTGACTAAATTAAAGACTGGACAATTCGTGGGTTTACTAACCTGTACGCCAGCGCTAATCTTAAAGAATTTCTGTGTTCTGAAGTAGACAGTATCAGCTCATTGGCTGCTCACTGATCACTGATACCTAGCTGACCTTATATTTGTTGAAAACATTTCTGCGCCAGTTTTTTTTTTTTTTTCACTGCCTTTATTAGCACATCTGCAGCTCCGCTTCGTGGTCAGCGATTGTTTGTTTTTAGTCTAACTGCTGCATGGCTTGACGTTTTACTGCAAATCACAGACGCGTGGTGTCGAGTAACCTTATTCTGATTGGTACAGCCAAATGAGAAACGTCACACGCTGCCAATAAGAACCAAGCAGAACTTCTGATGTGCACGTAAAGTAATGAGATGAAATTATTTTCGCAAATATCAAGGATCCTTAAGAGTGCGTGGTAGAAAAATAAACGCTGAAAACATAAATTGATTTTTACTTTTTTTTTTTTTTCGAAGCCAATATGGATAAAATACTGAATGACAATCCTAGATAATGGTATTTGCCAACTTTATTAGCAAATATTTATCCTGAATTACAAATTCGTTACGCGTGATCTCTTGCGCCGCAGTTAAATGCGCGAAGTTCCCGCGTCAGAGATTGTGCCTCAGAAGTTCGTAACACTGGAAACAATTTTATTTGAAACGTTGGCTAAAACTATTGTCTAGGATTGCTATTGTTTAACTTTCGCAAATAGGCTTTAAGAAACCTACAGTTATAGATAACTGCTTTTAGCTTTGAATTATGTACCGCGCCCTCGTAAGGATGAGTGCTTTAAAAGGGGTGCCATCGGGAATATGTATAAATTAGCGAGAATACGAGTAAATACAGTTCAGTTTGACAACACTATACAGAGTAGGTGCCGCAAGTGTCCACCAAGTGAACTTGAGACACGCTCGTGCAGCGGCCACGAACTACCATCAGCTGCGTGAAGGGCGGTGATGAGGAACTCTGGCCGTCTGGGTGAACTAACAGTATAGGCGGTTCGAGATAAAGTGAGAACTGAAAAAAAACTCTGCTAAATTTATATTTACAACCAGTTCATATCTTTCCGCGTGTAACGGCAAACGACGGGAAATGTCTAACCTCTCTGGACACGCCACTTGACGCTTGCGCGTAAAACAGGAACTGTGCAGTCGGTAGGAACATGTATAGTTTAATCATAAAAAGTTAATTAATTACACAAAATACAATTGTGTCGATTTCGGTTGATTTTATTTGCGTATCGCTGTTTTCAAATAGGAAAATACACGGAACTATATTCGGTAATTCGCTGCCAACCACACAAACAGTAAGGCAATTATAGTTAATGTTGAATTACATGCAGTAACGGCTAGTGACATTTTTCAAAGGTTAAATGTTTAGTGCTCACTTTATCCCGAACGACCTATACGCGCATCACGCCTGACCCTAGTCTCTAGGCGCATGTCATTGAACAGCCGCTCAGTATTCTCGCCGACATCTCATCGCTATGAGACATTCAGTGGCGGCCCTATCATTTCATGACCTAATATTAAGGGGAAGTGTTAGACAATTGTATTGTATTTTCAGCTTTTGAACAATAACATATCCTGAAATTGTGTTATCAAAATTTTCTTTTCGACAAAGCATAGGGCATATATTCTTTGTAAACAGCTTGATATACATCATAATTAGAGACACTGGAAAATCGCGAAAATAATTGGCATAGTCTCCAATAAACTTTAGTATCTCAATCGTGTCACGTGTGAACAGTTTTCTAACAAATCACACACGTTCTGTGTTAAAACTGTACAGTTCTAATTGGGTCTGTTGAAGAGGGACACAGTGCTTAATATAAACAACAGCCAATATAGGTGCAAAACCTTCAGTGTTATACATAGCGTGTTGGAGCCTAGCAAACAATCAACTTTTCCCGCGATTTACCAGTGTCTCTAATCATAATGGAATCGTTCATTAATTTGCCTTCTTTCCAAGAGAATTATTGAAAGTTAACCTATGATTCTCTTGCAATGATGCTGCATGACAAATTAATTAAAGATTCCATTATTATTTATGTCAAGCAGATTATCAAGAATGTATTGCCGTAGAGAAAAAGTTGATAATGCAATTTGAATAAATGTTATGGCTCAAAAACTGAAAATACAATAGAATTGGCTAACACTCCCCTTTAAAAATGTGTATTGTACACGTTCAGACATTTCATAAAGATTCTGCGCCAAGAATTTCATACGTAAATTGGACCACAAAAACACTAAATATCGTCATTTTCGGAGAGTAAAAATAAACTTAGCAATAGAAGGAGGCCCTTAGATGAGTATACACAAGTGTAACGTTCTTTGAATGCTATACCTGAGCGAACTTAACATACCCAAGCTGGGCAGTTTTCAAATAAACTTGTAACGGCCGAAGCTGTACACATCGCTCGGCGCCGTGGGCAGGCGACCACTTCGAAGCATGTATCCCGAAGCTGAGATTGCATTCGTCTTCGCTTTGTGAAGGGTCGTCGTAACATCGACACCACGTTGTTTGTTCATTCAACGGGGCATCCTCAGGCAATAATCGTTTCAGCTTCCGGGCGTATGGTTGGTTGCAGTTGGAGTGAAGAAATCAAAGCGTTATTGAAACAACCTCTCTTTGCAAGGTTGCCATATCGACGGCCACGCCAGCCTACTTCACGTAAATGAAACAAATATGTGCCTAAACGTCTATAAATTACTTTATCACTATTATTATATAAGTACATAAGAAAGCATCCAGTCAAAAACAGGTTGGTGGAATGTCGAATAGTTTTTGCATTATCTTCTCGATGAGTGACAATGAGATATTTTGATTGGCGCTTAACATCGAGGACTTTAGCGCTGGTGAGTATGGAGCAGCGCCGGAATAAAGGGGCGGGGCAAATGGGAGATCCCCGAGAAAACCCGACCGACAAACTGCATCGCACGGCACGATTCCCACTTACGAAAATTCGGGGACCGACCCCGCCGGGAAACGAACCCGGATCGCCTTGGTGGAATGTGAATGGTCTGACCCCTATCTGTTTGGTTAATGGTAGGTTTGCTAAGGCGGTTACACCTCAGCCCTAGACAAGGTTAGGAAACTTAGACGTGTGCAATGTGAAGTGTTGAGGCGACTGACCTGCTGTGGCGACATCCTTATAGCGCGCTTCCCTGGGAGACACCAGCGAGAAGGCGCTGTGGCGGTCGCCGCAACCACTGGGGGCGGGGCTGGTGGGGGCGGAGGCCAGGGGCGGCGGCGGCGAGTCCGCGCTGCGCACGCTGCGGATTAGGAACGACCGCGGCATGGCGTCTGTGGACCAACAAACCAAACACACCCTTACAACTTGAGCTCACCTCGTTCCTTTACGTCGTTGGTGGTAACTTAATGTCAGAACCCAGCTCAGCCAATCTGGACATAACTTATATAAAGTACTTTCAAGGTCTTTTCAGTTGGCGAATCAGCTAAAACGATAGGTATATTCTGTGTACTTAGGCTTTAACTATTGTGATTTAGAACTGGCAACGCACCATGAAGCTGAAATTTACTGATAACGTCCTATACATACCTTAGTTTTGATCATGTGTGGCCACGTTAATTTAAATTTATCTGTATATTTAATTTCATATTAATACTTTCAACATTTGGCAAATTCGTACCACTACGTTCTCATGTTTTAAATTAAGTAATATTTGACAAATATACGAACACTAATGTTGGCAGTTAAATGTGAATTGTTTCATGTCTTAATGTATTGTCAAATTATATCTTATATTAGAAGGAACTTAGTTATACATGTTTTAATTTTAAGCACACATGAAAGTAAAATCAATCTAAATAATGACAAATCTGTTTCTGGCGAGTTCTCAGCACCCAATGCACGACAAATATTTCCAACATCATTTAAACGGTGCCAAAATTGGTTTTAACATGTGGCGGAAAAAATTGCTAGTCAAATAAAAAATAAATATATTTATTTGGTTTTACGTGCCATTGGACAACACAAAGCCTTGGTAGAGGTACCCAGCATTCCCCTAGGGTGATTTCGGAGCCGGGGTTCGAAGCTCGGACCTCCCGAACGCAAGGCGAGTTTTATACAACGGCTCCGTCACGCTTGGTCTTCTCCTCCACGAAGTTACTAGGCTGTAAATGTGTCCAGTTATTCGTGAACCTCAAGACACTCTGCCAACTGCAGGCGATGCCCATTTCCACACAAGCGTCACAGAAATAACGAGGCTAGAAAGAGGTTAAATGAAAACTGTTCAATAATACCTACAATATAAATTCCTGTTAGTACAAAACCAAACGCAGAACATGTGTCTCATTTTAACCACGTGCGAATATAATTACGTAGCTAGGCTTATATGAAATGGCCCAGATGATTAATTGCATACCTTCAATAATATGTGTGTGGAGGATGAAAGGAAACACGTATGATTAAATCTATAAATGAATTAAACATAAACAAAAGTATGATATATAATAGTGGTACAAATGTTATATGGAAAATAAATAAAGCAACTTGAGAATGTTGTTTTCCATACATTTGTTTTTTTGTAAACTATGCGCGCGATTGCTAATTTACTTTTGTTTTACCTTGTTATTCATAAAACTTTTATTAAAATGACACACAAAATGCGGACTGTCGTTAAATTTGCTATAACACGTCAACTTGTTTGTAGTAAAACAGGTCTTACGAGATACGATATGTAAACTTGTCAGTGAAACTGCGTCATAGATTAGCAATTATACCAACCATAAATAACGCAATAATTTTGATCAATTTTCATGCTTGGGGCTTTAATTGGTCGACAAACATCGATACGGAATGTATAATTCCAAATAATGAATTTAGGATAACCAAAAATTTATTTCAGAGTTTTAATACATCACCAATGTATAGCCTACATGACTTATGATCATATTTCACGCAAACATTTAAACATAGAAACTATTTACTTTTTACAGTTTCGATAGCCATTAATCTGTATTGAAAGGGGTTGCGATAGTATAGTGATTTACGATTTGCCTCCCAATATGGTGAACCAGATTCGATTCTCTATGGGGGTCGTTTCCAATTATGGCAATTGGTAAATGTTTCCTGTGGTTGGCGTGATTTCCGGGGAACCTCCCACTTCCCTCACCTTTCTGTCGCTGCTCCATTTTCATAAAATAGACCCTATATTCACCAGTGTTCAAGACCTTGCCGACTGAACTCTATCTTGAAACCATTCCTTATGGAGATATATATGAACAGGATTTATCAGCATGGTGTACACTTAATTAATAGATAAAGCCAGAGGAATTCCCTAGCTCACTGACCTGTGGACTAACTCAAAATAATTTATGTGAACTCAAGTAGCTGCCCCTTGGCTGTTCACTGACACAATTACATGAGCCTTCATTTAGTTACGTTTTTATTATTGGCACAGCGACTTCCAGGACGCGACAGAAGAGTCAAGAGCAAACTGCGCAACTGACACGAACTTAAGAGGGCGTGGTAGGCCTACATAGTTCAACGCTAAAAGCATTAATCTATAACTGTAGGTTTCTTGAAGCCAATTTGCGAAAATTAAACAATAGCAATCCTAGACAATAGTTTCAGCCAAGGTTTTAAACAAAATTGTTTCCAGCGTTGCGAACTTCTGAGGCACAATCTCTGACGCCGGAACCTAGTGCATTTAATTGCGGCGCAAGAGATCACGCGTAACGAATTAGTAGTTCTAAATATATATTTACTCATAAAGTTGGCAAATACCATTATCTAGAATAGTCATAGACTATTTTATCCATATTGGCTTCGAAAAAAAGCGTAGAAAATAATTTGATGTTTTCAACGTTTATATATCTACCACGCACTCTTCAGAGCGCTACCTTGTGTCCAAAAGAAATTGCGGATTTTTCATATTCGTAGATAAATATAGTGTCTTGGGCCTAATTAACTGTAGTGTGTATGTCTGTAATCCCTATACGGCACGTTCCCAGGTGGCGTACACAGTAAAAAAATACTTACTTTTACAAGAAACAGCTTTTAAACTACAGCCTAAACATTTATCAGTCCAGGCACAACAAGGATGTCGCAGGTTCCCTTTGGGGGAAAGTGGGATATATTTTTATGGGAAGAATGTTTGATTGAGAAATAAAATAACCTTTGACGGCCTGTCACATTTTATAAAAAAATTTGTACTTTTACAAAAAAATTTTTTGTGACACTTCAAACAATTGTTGTAAAATGTACAAGAATTTATCTGTAAATGCACAATTATCATTTGTAAATATACAAAAATGTTTGCAAATATAGCCTACAGACATATTTCTGTACCTCGACGGTATAAGACACTATGTCACAAAAACCATATTTTCCAGGAGAGTAGTTTGAAGAGTGTGATTCACTAGGAAATTAAATTCCCTGAAAACTACGAGAAAATAAAAATTTTCACAGTAAAAAAAACACTAGAATACACCTACACATAACCCCCCCCTCCTTTTTTTTCTGTTCACAAATGTTAATTTCGGTAGTAAAATTGCCCTATCATCAATTACAAAAAATGATTTTGTCCTAAATCACTGATAAGAAGTCAACTGGTTTTCACTTTTTGCATGGCAGCGTAACAAGTTAGTTTGACTTTGACGCACAGTTAAGAGAAAACTATGCGACTTAAGTGGGCGGTTCATCGACAATTTATATTATTTTAATAATGTTAACAATTGTACGAGACTTGGCTAGTTCTGTAGACATATAGGCTATTGGGACTATTATTTACTGCAACGGAAATTTTTTAACTTTCATATAATGCCATCTTAAAGTTTGAATTTGCTAAAACGACCTAATGAAATGAAATAATTCGCTCTGAAGAACAGTGTAAAGGGTTGGCATTCATGAAGACTGGCATAATAATCGCATTGAACTCTATTTTGTATTTTAAAAAAATTGTGAATAAAAAATCACATTTTAAAACTTTCTTCAAATTGCACAATACAATTTAGTGCGGTTTTTATACATGTCTTGACGTAGACCATCAAATTGTTCTTCCCTATGAACTATTTCATTCGTGTAAGTCAGGTCGTTTTCCTTTCTAGCACAAAACCATATTTTGCCATTTTTATCTCTGACACGTCGTTACACAAAAACTAGAAAACTAATAAAAGTTTCATTTCGGTAAAATAAAAGTAACAGTGTATGCCTACATAACAAACCATATCTCGCACAAATATACAAATTATTAAAACAATTAAAATTTTGAGTGAACCATCCCTTAAAATTGATTCGCAGAGTAAACTGTACTCTCAAATATCGTCTAAAAAAACTAATAGACCCTACTATTTCGCAAACCCATTTGAACACCCTTAAGTCAAGACGTCCGTGTATGCACTTGTAACAACTTTTTGTGCGCCGTCGTACGACGTGCATTCCCATTCCAGCCTCGTAAATGCAGAAGTCGACGACGGTTATTACCTGGGCCGTTACGACTGCGCTAACCTCCGTGGAGCGTCCGGCCGTCGTCGGTCGATACTCGCGAGTGTCATTAGCAGGATAATTAAAAAAAGAGGAGTGGTATGAGGGACAGGGCAACTATGGGAGGGTGTGGGGGGTTGAATTATTAAGGAGTGGATGCCCCGCGGGGGCTGCTTATCCTGCCGGAGGATCTCGTATATCTGGGCGCCCTGATTGAACGCGCGCGGCGACATGAAGGCACTTCTTCGCTTCCTAGTAGATCGCCACGTGAATGATTAATGATTGACTAGCCGGCGGCAATACGCACAACGCGCCGTCTACAATTGATCAACGCTTCTGCGCCCCAAACTCAACAACACGGGGGAGTGAGAGATTTTGGTCAGTGCGTAAAATCGAGGTCTTCAGCGCTGTTGAGGGGTAACATGAAGTGAGTATGGAGCAGTGCCGGAATGAAGAGGCGGGGGAACAAGAGATCCCCGAGAAAACCCGCCGACCAACGGCATCGTGCGGCACGATTCCCACATGGCGAAAATCCGGGGTCGAACCCGGATCGCCTTGGTGAGAGGCGAATTTTCTGACCATTCGGCCACCGCGACCCCTCTAAACAACAACACAGGGGAGGGGAAATTGTAG
The DNA here is from genome assembly GCA_003012365.1 of Medauroidea extradentata. Lineage (NCBI taxonomy): Eukaryota > Metazoa > Arthropoda > Insecta > Phasmatodea > Phasmatidae > Medauroidea > Medauroidea extradentata. The sequence continues at coordinate 20,809 of PNEQ01106720.1, forward strand.
TTCAATATATCTACGGGCGAGACACACTCGTTATTAGACGTCAAATTTATCTAAGAATGCATCCTGTGATCATATACTTTAATATATTGTTAACTGTCGTATTATTATTTTTGTCTGCGTAGCCATCGTTTTACAGGTTTTATCAACAAATCATAAGCAACTGTGTATCTCCATAAACGTATGCATTCTTACTATGAAGTCCCATTATAACAAACATCCAAAGATCTCGTCGAAATCTTCACGGAGTTTTAAACAGAAGCATTATTTTTAAAGCCTAAAATGTAGCCGATGTGATAAACCGGTTTCATAGTGTTACTTAAAACTGATATTTGACATACTATGTTGCTTAATATTTTGATGACAGAAAAAAAATTAGATTTAAGAACAATTATTTACTCAAAATTTTTCTTCAAATAAATAATTACTCTAAATATTTTTACTTCCTTTAAATTCGGCTACATAATAAAACAGTTTTCTTCACAACTACGAATCAGTTTTAATAAAACTGATCTGTTTTGAGCTTTAAAAAAACAAAAATTACTCGCAAAATATAGCATAAACGGAGACCATGGCCTTAAATACAGATAATTACCGTGAATATGCTCTGACTTGAGATATTGTGAGTTTAAGACGAAGTTCAAACGCAGTACGACTAGAATATTAGCAAACAATATAGGTCAAGTTATTTAGATGAGAAATTGTATATATTTATCAGCATGCTTTGACAAAACGGCTGAACAGTAATATTACACTAAATTCGGCAAAACACTTTGTAACTTACGCTTACTAAGCATATACAATATTTTCCCCACAAAGACACGTACGTCTCTCTTTGCTAAATAATAGAAGTAAGCGAGGTAGGGTTTTTACAAAAATCTAAACTCTGAAAGTTTCTGTGCAATATTACATATTCATAATATTCCTAAACTGATAGAATGTTTATGCAGACAGGATAAATGTCGATAACAGCGTAAAATTTAGGATGAAAAATCGACCAGCATGAAAAAAAACAAGCTAAAACATTTTCCATTTTCGGGAAAATTTTATACTGAGATGTTTTAACTCGAAAACAGTACCTTAAAAGTTTAAAATTGTCATACATATTTTGCAATTAATATGGCGCAAATATAATTCGTCGTTGTAGTGTAAGTAAGAAATTAAACCCTTGTTTTTTATCAATCTATTCTAAACTTTCGATTACCGTAAAAGTCTGCGAATTACGTAATCATTATTTCACCTAATTCGCAGTATCTCCAAGATAACTTATGAGGGTGTGTGGTTTTTTTAAATTAAACCACCGAGCGAGGTGGTGCGACGGTAGCACGCTGGACTCGCATTAGTGAGGGCCAAGGTTCGATCCCCAGCTCCGGCTATCGCGAGTTCGCCTTTCCATTGTTTCACCGAAATCGCTCCAAGGTGACATCTGGAATGGTTCCTTAACAAAATGAAATGGCCAACTCCTCTCCTTGTTCCTGTCTTTTGATGAAGATGTGTGTCACCGTCTCTAATGACCTCGCTGGTCGACGAGTTGTAAACACCACTTAAAACAGGGGGCCACGGTGGCAGAATGGTCAGGCCATTCGCTTTCCACCAAGGCGATCCGGGTTCGATTCCCGGCGAGGTCGGTTCCCGGATTTTCGGATGTGGGAATCGTGCCGGACGATGTCGTTGGTCGGCGGGTTTTCTCGGGGATCTCCCGTTTCCCCCGCCCTTTCATTCCGGCGCTGCTCCATTCTCACATCATGTCACTCCCCACCAGCGTTAAAGACCTCGATGTTGAGCGCTGACTAAAATCTCTCACTCACTCACCACTTAACACAAAGAATCCAGCGTGGCTAAGGAACGTAGACAAGAAAGTCTACATACTAGAGATAAGTCACAGTAAACAGTAGTAGAAATTATTTTCAACAATATATGAAACAAAATCACTAAGTAGCCTAGTTGTAATATTTCAACTAGAAACTAAATCTGCATAGTAATTATTATAAATTCGACATTCAGTTTCCATAAGCGCACAATCGTTCAATTAGGCCCTACTTGGAACGAACTTGTAACTACATATTTACATGTCCTACACAGTAAAAAAAATCGTACTTTTACGAGGATAAACTTGTAACCTAATGTCAGAACATTTATCAGTCTAGGCACTACAACAAGAATATCGCAGGTAATTAAAATTTTCCAAATAGACCTACCTGAGGAAACTTGAGGGATACATATTTATGAGTAGATTGTCCAATATGTAACAAAATAACATTCAAAGGCCTGTCACATTTTACAAACTACTTCGTACTATTACAAAAAAAAAAATAGTTGGAACTTGTCAAATAATTTTAGCCAATTCAAACAAATGTAAAATATAGGCCTACAAGAATTTAGCTGTAAATATACAAAAATATTCGTAAGTATACAAAAATGTTTGCATATTTCAAAAGTTTTCAATATGTTTTGTAAAAATACAAACATTTTTTTTTAACTAGTTCCTAAAGAATATTTTGTAACACTATAGCAAATTTTTAGTGCGTACTAATATATTCATACATTTAATGTTCTCAGTAGAAGTTGGATTATTTCATTCCTACTGTAGCGCCTGACGACAAGCCTTGTTCGCTTCCCGAGGATAAAAGTTAATATGAAGCGCTGTCGGTCACACAGTTGTCCATCATTGTGTTACGGCTAGTACTTACTACACTGCATGCACCGCGCAATATTTACTAAGCAATGTGCTACTAAATTTGCTACTTCTAATGTCTCCCACAAAACTGCCTTTCTTCAGAACACAAGCTAGTTTTCTTCGTTCGGAAGTTTTGTTCTTTTAATTTGTAATAAAACTACCGTATTACCTAGCTAGTCAATATATTTAGGACATTAAAAATGAATCAGAGTATCAGTGTTCTAATAATGTAGAGTATGTTGTGTTATTCTCCAATGCTTAAAAACGCTTGCAGAGACTATAATATAACGTTACAAAATTTTAACTACAGAAACTTTTAACCAAACTCAACACTAGGTACTCAATAGTAACATCAAACTCAACACTATATTACAACTAGTAGCATTCCTTTTATGGACATTTCTTGTAAGCATCAACTTTTGGCAACTTACAGTATCCTACCTCATTTCGCACTAAGCAGGCCCTACACTAAATTTTTTTTCAGTAAGTTATTTCTTAAAAACCGTTAAATGAAAATGTATTTTTTAACTGGTGACATACCCACAGACGGAACTTGGCATTTCAGAACATAATTATTTTTATTTATCCTTGTAATTTATTTATTTCAAAGCTCCATCTGTTTAAATAAGCATATACTTTGTTTGACAAGCGCTTTCAAAGAACGTCTCTTTAAAACTTTCATTTAGACGTATAAGGCACATTAACCCCATTATAGTGTGTTAAATAAGTGTGATTTACAAGATGTAGCATGTTTAACTGTGAGCAGCTTCAGCATTTCGTATTCGTGAACTGTCATCTTACCTATTTCAAACATATAAATTAATTGAAAGTATGCGAAATTTAACAGGCTACATACAAACACACTGAGATTTGCTACAATCATTGATAATTAATTCTTTAGCGCTTGATGCCCTCGTGAATGTATGTTTTACCCAAAGATAGGTGAAGCGTTTGAGGTACGTACCAAACATTATCGCCCTTACAGCACACCGGTTTATCTGTCTAAAAACCATGAAAGTTTCCAAACAGAAGTCTCCAACAAAGGATTCAAGTGTCTAAATAGAATACGGAGACCAGTTATTTTTAAAAGTATTAATTAATCTCGTAACAATATCGTAATCATACAGAAAGATTCTAAAAATTTAAACGAAATACACGTGAATTGCTTATTGCTAGACATGTTCTTACAAGTTTATATTAAAACATATGTTTGAATTTGCGTGAAGTATTTTGACGGATAATCACTTGAAATTGTTGAAACCATCACTTCGCAAGACGTGATTCATATTTGGACTGTGCTATAGCCTACGTCAATACACTATGCGCCAAATTTGCAGTTATCAGTAAAACATGCTGTAAGTTCTTCGGATTCCAAACAATCATACAAAAAGAATATTAGTTTTATAAATCCAATATTCATAATCACAGGATAAAGGAGTAAAATTACTTTTATAAGACCGTTTCAAAGCAGAAAAATATGTTATACGACCTAATTAGCAATTTACACGTTGTCTATTGATGCAGGACACCATCCATTTATAATTTGCCAAATCATTTCTAGCATAAAGATACAACAAAACACTGTTGCATTCAATAATTCTGGCCAGAAATCGCAAAACATCCGTAAATAAATGAAATTCAAAGTATAGCGTCTGAATGTCTACCAACACAAGGTAGTACTGGAAGGTTGGCAGACCCACTTCGGCAGTCTTCGGCGAAAATGAGCACGATTCAGAAGTCAATGTTGAACACAGGAGTTGCAACTGCAATGCGACTCACCTTGTGGCCGGTCGACGCAGGCTGCTGCAGACTCCCAGGAGCGCAGCGCGGCCAGCAACTTGACCTGAGGCAATGCATGCATGCGGCTGAGAGGGTTCGGTCCTCCCTCGCCACAAGGGCTGCTTGCTGTATTCACTCGCGCCTAGTTTACCTCTCCCGTCCCTGCACCTATACACGTCCGCACCGTCCGGCGGCCGCGAACTGACTGCCGTGCCGCGTCCACCGCGCCGCCGGTATAACCCGCCCACCTCCGCCTGATTTGACTTCCCCTACCCCCACCCCTCCTGCCGGTGTTTTCGCACGATCCCTCAGAGCACGTTTACATGATTCTCGCCGAGCTTCTTCTCTACCCACGTGGTTGTCTCGGTATTCCCCTCTTCCCCCCGTAAAGACTGGTACAGCTGTAAATCTGCAGCGCGCGATAGCGCACGCCAAGGCTCCGCGATTGGCGCGGGCTAGCGGGGTGGGGAGCCGATTACCATAGCAACGACGCCGGGATTGGCCAATCAAGACGGGAGCCCCCTACTTCTCCTCAATCAAGGTGTTGCGGAGTGGGGGAGGATAGAAGGAGGGGTTGGAGGGGAAGGATTGAAGCGCTACCTGCGCCGAAAGAGGCTTCCCCCTGGCTTCACACTAATCGGCGGCAGGTGGCTCCGTGCAAGAGAGGCACAAAGGACAATCGACCACATGTCGTCTATGCTTGGGCGTTGGGACGGTTCGGCGGCCGTCGTTTGCTCGTGTTCCACTAGCTACGAGCTTCACACGAAGAGATTTTCGCATCATTTTGTTTCAATGTCGTAAACGTACATCGGCAGTTCTGCTGCATGGTAATCTGCAGCGTCTTTCTTCAGACACGCCTCTCATTTGACTGCACCAATCAGAATAAGGCCAATACTTATTATGCAATGAACGATAAACAGAGCTCCGGCCGAAATAACTTTATTCCAAAATTACTCAATGTTCGTGAGCGATGTCGTCTTAAGAAAAATATTCACATAACGTTACATGCATGTATAGCCTATTAATTTAAGCTCCTCCACTTAACTTTAACTTATTTTCTTGCGGAAGAAAAAATGCAGACGGGTGTATTTGCGGTGCTTTTTGGGCATGATAATATTGGTTCATAATACTTTAAAAGGTTAAGACAGGGATATAACACACATTTATTTCTAGAAGCCATGGTGAGGTGTAAGGAGCGTGCTGTGTCGTTAGTTCTTCCTTCTTCTTAGACTCAAGGGGCCGCGGTGGCCGAATGGTCAGACCACCAAGGCGATCCGGGTTCGATTCCCGGCGGGGTTGGTCCCCGGATTTTCGCATGTGGGAATCGTACCGGACGATGCCGCTGGTCGGCGGGTTTTCTCGGGGATCTGCCGTTTCCCCCGCCCCTTCATTTCACCGCTGCTCCATACTCACCTCATGTCAGCCCTCACCAGCGCTGAAGACCTCGATGTTAAGCGCTGACCAAATTCTCCCACTCACTCACTTCTTAGACTGGACCACGCAAAACACACCCCCCTCCCCCAGGCAACCACTTGACTAGCCCTTTAATTGCGGGCAGTGTGTTCGGATGTTACGATATTTCTCAGAGACCAGAAAGCGTGCATCCATAATTCTAACCTACAAATAGAAAACACTCTTCAGACTACTTGTTATTATGAAACATTGAAAGTATTATATTTAAGCCTTGACTAAATTTTTTCCAGACGTAATTTTTTCAAGATATGTGTACAGGAATCTTTCGAAATTGGATTATGCTATGCAATGAAAGGTTCAGTTAAATAACAGGGTCACTGTTTAATGTAGGCCTACCTCAGCAAAATATTTCGTGGGAAGAGGGAGGTGCGGTTTCCACAGTGGCTAAAGCACTCGCTCCCACCAAAGCGATACGGGTTCAACTCCCAGCTGAGTTAGTCCCCAGATTATCGCATGTAGGAATCATGCCGGAAGTTGCTGCTGGTCGGCGGGTTTTCTCGGGGATCTCCCCTTTTTCCTCGCCCCTTCATTACGGCGCTGTACCATAATCACCTCATGTAACTCCTCACCAGCGTTTAAGACCTAGGTGCTACACTCTAAACCTGAATCAGTGAATATTCACTGATTCACGCCGATGGATGGAGCAGTTTCAACGAATTGAGTCAGTGAGAAACCACTGTGAAACTGGTGACTACTCACTGATTCTGATAAAGAGTACCAACATTCCAAAAGTTAATAAGTGAATGACCACAGAGATTCCAATAATTTTTCGCTGTCCTTTAAAATCAATTGAAAAAACCCGTGAATATTCACTTATTCACTTGTGGAATGTTGGCACTCTTAAAGGAAATCAGCGAATATTCATTAATTAAAGATTGACTATTTCCACTAATTTAAATTGTTGAAACTGCTCCATCAATCAGCGTAAATCAGTGAATATTCACTAATTCAGATTTAGAGTGCGGGACAAAATATGTTCACTTTACTGCGGGAATACTGCGCGATCGTTGACTACTTCGGGCGTAGAGGCGATATGACGATACGTGTGCCTGCTGGCGTCACTAGTAGCACCTCGTCAGTTTTGGCCTCACACACTCAAACACACTCTTCAGTTCACCAGGCAGCCGCCACAGTTTCGGCGGAAAACCTGCCCAGCTGGACGACAGCGTCTTGAGCGAGAGGCGAGCCGTGTCGAAGACATGTCGGGCGGACAACTCTTGGCACGGTTGTCGGCGTTGCTTGTGGCGGCAGATGTCTGCAGGCTGCTGGAGGACGCACAGCTGCGTCGACGGCGACCATACAGCCGGTCCGTTTAGCAAACACCACCTATATGTGGGTCATTAATATGCCGCGCGGGGCCGATCACTATCTCCGCGCCTTCCTTCTGCCGCCACCGCTGCGCTGCCACTTGTTTGGCGAATTGCTTTGTCCGCCCATACAGTTGAAGCCGTGTGATTGACCTCTGCTCCTTGGTGCTGCATGGTTGCCGAGGTACCTCCTTACTGTTTGTCTCTCTAACGATCACTCCACGCTCGTCTACTTTAGACTGAGTCGGACTCTGCATTTAGACGACAAATGAGACGCTACGAAGATGTTTGCTGTACAAATTATTGTCTACGCGTCAACCCCTACCTCCGTAAGTAGCCGAACTGTTCTGGGAATGGTGTAGTTTTCCAGGGAAGATAACAAATTTTACCTGTAGACTAAGGCTACGAACTTTCCGCGAAAATAATTTTGTCCCAGTTTGTTTCAGTGCCTTACGTGCACATCTGTAGCTATGCTTCATGGTTATTGGCAGCGTGTCTTTATGACACGACGTTTCTCATTTGACTGTACCGATCACTATGTGGCTACTGCGACACCACACGTCTGCGTGACTTGCAGATAGAACCTCAAGTCACGTGAGATTTAAAACATCCAATCACAGACCATGAAGCAGAGCTGCATACGTAAACGTAAGGCAAACCGGGGCAAAATTATCTTCGCGGAAATGTCGTGGTCCTACCTACAGACACCACGTTTTACTTTAGTCTTGTTGTACGCCATTAATAAAGATAGAGGAAAATCGGGAGAATCTTATCTGCCAGCTTTTTCTCCACTCCATTGTAGTTAGTGTCTCGTGCCTAGTATGGTCGAACATTGTTTGTGTGGTACAGTCTAGTTGTTTACAAACGAATTACAGACGTCCAGTAGCAGCGCACCAGTACGTATTTATATAAGCCACTAAAACAAATTGGGGCAAAATTATTTTCGCGAAAAAACAGGGGTCCTTACTTATTTGTATTGGCTCAGTCAAATAGAGACCTACCAGTAATCACAAAAAAGCGTAGGAAATAAATATAATACATTGGAGAATAGCAAACTGTCAACTTTTCCCACGATAAAGCACCATACTTAGAGCCACTGGTAAATCGCGGGAAAAGTTGTTTGTTTGCTAGGCTCCAACATGCTATGTATAACACTGAAGGTTTTGTATCGACATTGGCTATAGTTTATATGAAGCACCGTGTCCCTCTTCAACAGACACAATGTAACTGTACAGTTTTAACACAGAACGTGTGTGGTTTGTCAGTAAACTGTTCACACGTACTACAGTTTATTGGAGACTATGATAAATATTTTCGCGATTTTCCAGTGTCTCTAACCATACCTAGAGATGGTGGGTAGAGATGATGGTCTATCGCGGGAAAACTTTACTGTTTGCTGGATTTCAATGTACCTTTAACATACCATAAGATTACTGACTTTCGTATGTAAATGACGCTGTTACCCTATTTGACTGAAACCAATAAAAATCCCGGTAATGGCAACATTTAATTCCTGTTATTGGTCTACAGTCAGCTACGCAGTGTTAGACATGTGTTACCCGATCATACATGTCGCAAGACGGTATGGCATAAACATTTTTGCGATATTAGTTACAATATCGCTAATGACGGTATATCACGGAAATTATTTTTGGGCCAACATGTCCTTGAAAACGCTGTAGTTTCTCGCGGCATGTATGATTGGGTTATGTCGTTTAACACAACGTATGTTATCTTCAGACCAATAACAGGCACCAAATATTACAGTACCGGGAATCTCATTGGCTCAGTCGAATAAGGTAACAGCTCCATGTAGTACATGCAAAAGCCAGTAATCTTTTGGTAAGCTTAATATACCTTGAAACCCAGAAAACAGTCAAGTTTACTTGCAATTAATCATCATTAGAAGTACGTAAATTTCGCAGATACATTCCAAGTCAGGTTGAACGCCAATTATGTATACTCCATTGTCAGGTCTGTGACTTGCTGGCGGCTGTTACGAAACACTTTTGACTACTGCAAGCCAGTAGTAAGCAAGGAAATAATTGCGAAGTACTATCGCTTGCTACCTGCTTGTACGGTTATAAGCCAATAGATAATCGATTGTGGCCAGAGGGTGTAAAGTCTAGGCTGCTGCCAGATGAATCCGCGTAATACTCGTGCCTCTACTCGTAGGGCGAGCTTGGCGCCAGTCTAACCTGCGCATAATCTCTAAAGATGATGGTATATCGCGAAAATTGTTTGTGCGAACATACCCTTGAAAACACTGTGGTTTCTTGCGACGTGTATGATTGGGTGGTTTACGTCTGACACAACGAAGCTGTCTGCAGACCAATAGCAGGCACAAAATATTACAAAAGCGGGATTCTTATCGGCTCAGTCAAATAGGGCACCAGCTCTACGTACAAGTGAAAGCCAGTATTCTTTTCATAAGATGAACGTACGTTGAAACCCAGCAAACAGTCAAGTTTTCCCGCTATAAACCATCATCTCTAATCATCTCTAACCATACCTAGTCGTTAATGAAAATACCTATGCAGGAATAGCAATGAAATATTTAGGGTTTATGTGCTGTCTCCTGAATGTAAAGAAGGGAAGTAGGTAGGCTACACAATGTAGGAGGTCGTACCTGGGTCAAACACCACCCTGCGTAATAGAGCACGCACAGAATACTCTAGACCGGGATATCTGGTGTTGCTCGAAATAGGTGTGCAGGTGGCCGCCGCTGAACCTCTTTACTCTTACCGCTGCTATATCAGCTTGCACTGCTCTCTGATTATCGTGGCGCCACATAAGGTAACATGAGCCGTACAGTGCACACGGAGGTCTCTTAGCTCAGCCGCCACTGTATCTTCTTACACTGCTCAGCCAGATAGTCGCGGCTTGCAACAAGACAATACTTATCAGTACACTCTTCTCTTACAAAACAATTTTAACTCACGTAGTTTTCTCATAACGGTGTGTCAAAGTCAATATTTGCATCTTACGCTGCCATGCAAATAACGAAAACCAATCGGTTCACTTAAATTAAATAATTCACGGTTAATTTGTATCCCATAAGCTGCGTAATAAAATCGTTTAGAAACCCACAACGTAATATTTTGAATTTATTTTTAAATAGCAATCACACACGAAAGTAGTTGTAAATTCAGAATTTTTTTAAAATACCAAAATAGTTCTCTGGGAGTTTCTTTAAAATGTTTTGTTATATTTTCTACCACATGTCATTTCGGTGAGAATTATTTCACTTAAGTATGTCAATTGTTTTTCAGTATTTGCATGGCAGCCATACAAATTTTTAGCTTTGACGCGCTGATATGAGTAAACTATGAGAGAAATAATTGTTTCGTAAGAGGAAACTATATTCAAACGTATCATCTTCAAAGCTAATTATCTCTATATATATAAATGAAAGCTGACTGACTGACTGACATATCAAACTGCAACCCAAACCAATGGACCTAGAATCGTGAAAATTTTTGTGGGGGTTCTCCTCAAGTCGTAGGCGAGCACTAAGAAAGGATTTTTCGAAATTCGACCTCTAAGGGGGTGAAAAGGGGTGAAATGTGTTTCCGATGAAACGTCAATAGAGCTCGAACCCGACGACGATATTGAGGTGTTGTTCGCGTCAGAGTGATGCTTACGTAAATATTTAAAAAAATATGTATGTATTTTTTTTATTTATAAGAAACGTGGTTATTAAGAATAAAACTAAGTTGGTCAATATTCAAGGCAGCCGATCCGAAAAGCAGGAACGAACAGCGAGAAACAACCTATACAGGAGTTTCACTACAGTAACCTATCGAGACGTGGTGTTGTACAACCTCTATGAGCACAGAACACAGATATTTTTTTTTTTTTTAATAAAGTTTTATTTCCATGAAATATTTCGACGTTACGTGACGCAGTTGTTTGTTACTCAGGTCTAAATTCTCGGAGGTTCTGGGCTCGAATTCCGAGAAAAGCAGCGTGCGAACGTTCAATTCTGACACACAAAAACTACAAGGCAAATCGAACTATAATAGTGCAATTTACATGTAGTCTTTAAAAGGGGGAAAATTGCAGTTCGCTTTCCACTTAGGTTTATCTACAATATCAGCTGACATATCGTCGGTATACTGCCAAAAGTGATTAAGTCATAAATGCTATTTCGTTTAAAAGCAGTATTAAATGGTAGATATTAACAAAAAAGTGGTATGTTACTATACTGTGACACAACAGTACGAAACGACGAATAGACTTTAAACTTGGGCAATTGTTTGTGAACAACATATACATATTCCTAGCATTTTTGTAATTTTATCTCATTTTGACTGTGTCACTTTTGGCAGTAAACCGACGGTACATCATCTCACTAATCTCAAGTTTGAGGCACCAAATACGTTTCCGCGAAACCTTTACCCACTGAAACTTTGTAATGGCAATAAAGTTCAAGTGAATATTTTGAAAATATATAATTGAGGACACCGTCACCAATGGTTGTGCACAGGGTAAACAGATGTTTTTCATTCGATTAACCTCTTACCTTAGGTGTCTGTAGTTACCCCACAACCTCAAATTGGCAGGGCTATAAATAAGGCCCAGGCGAAGTCGCTGTTGGTGGCAGGGACAAACTTAAGACTGCTTTTCGCGGGGACAGCTATAGCTACTTATCCTGCTGCAGAATTAGTTCAACTAGCCGCTTGGACATTCTAACACTTGATGACTGAAGTACCAATCTTGTGTACAAAGAGGTTTTTCAATTAAAGTAAATATTATCAGTTACGAATAATACTCGCTAGTATTTCATAAAAATATAACATCACGATTTTATCGCACTTAACATCCTTTTAAGGCAACACACTCAATTTAACGAACTTGTATGTCTACGTGTGTGATACCTTTGTGTAGTCGGACCGCCGGATTGTTGTTGGCGATTTGGTTTGATGATCGCTTTATGCACAACTTAAACGAAAAGTAATAAAACATGAATCCTTTCCCCGAATCCAGAAGCCGGTGATTAAAGGAAAGAGTAACATATCGGCCTCGCATTCGAGAGTAGGTACTCTGCTTTGGTCATCCACGGATTACTGAAATCGCTCCAAACGATTATTTAACGAAGGCCATGTCTGATTCCTCTCCTAGTTCCTGCCATCGTGTACATATAAGCCCGCTTAGATAATAATAAAAATACTAAATCAAATGAAACAGACTCAAGAGCTCGTAGAAGCCTTGTTAGCAGTCAACAGATTGAAATCACCGGCTGTCTGTCTGTGAATGCTCGTTAGGAAAATAACTTTAATAACAAGATGTCTTCTTGCTTCCCGTGCCATTATTTTATTTTACCTCTCTATTATCTCCTCAACTCTTGTCCTTCCTTCTCATTTATAGTGGAACCACTTAGCAGCTTTCTCGGAATTGCAGTAGATCTCTTTACGAGCCTAGCTCTGTGGAATGAGTGTTCGATGACGTTTGAAATTTGATAATTTACCTGGTCAACTTTATACAACCCAATTTTTTTATACTTTTATACTTTTACAAGGAAAATTCTTGGATACCTAGCTGACGAAGAAATTTCTTGTAGAACTACAAAAGTTATTGTAAAAAACCCCGTGTTTGTAAAATTTCATATTTGTACTTAAAATAATAAAGAATTTAATTAGAAAATAATTTTATTACTATTGAAAATTAACTTTTTTATTATATAATTGCTAAACAAATTATTTCTTCCTGTAATATTAAAAAAAAAGTTACGAAAGCACCAGAACTCGAACCTTCCTTGGACTTAATAACATCCTACCATAGCCGTAGACCAGCTTTACATACACACGGTTGCTTCTGGAATACTTACAGTGAACAGTTCAATGAAGTACTGCAACTGTTTTTAATTTCGAATTGCCTAATTGATATGAATGTCATTTTCATTCCTACAAAATGCGTACCAGGAGATGCGATTTATGTACATCTTAATAATTCTGACAAACTCGTGGTTTTTGGTAAACCACAAAATTTTCCGAAGTTTTATTTTACAAAGAAAATCCTTGTAACTTTACTAACAAATTAATTAAAAGGGAAATATTTAAAATGTTATAAATGTATGTAAATGTTCAAATAAATTAGTTGTAATTTTTACAAAATTATTTTACAGTGTATCGGTTGAACACAAAATGTCCGTAAAACTGTCCGACGTATTTTAATAAAACATATTCTTTAGTACTTGACATGTCGATGAAGTGATTGCTGACTGAAGAACACGACAGATCGTGAAACGTATAAAGTTACTGTAGTTTACACGTAAATGCCCTTATATCCTACGCATCTCTTTCGTGTTCACGTATAGGTGTTAACCTTCTTGTTCAAGCCGACTTGCACGCTTTCATGCTCCTTCTTACGCAAGTAGTTTGTATATGTTTGCATTTGGTACATTTACTTACATTAATTTATTCAGATATTGTTTATTTGAGAGTAGAAAACAGTCTGCGTGTATGGCTATGGTAAGGTTGATTCTACTATAGGTTAGCTAGATCAATGTTAAAATTTTGTCACAGACAATATTTATGCCGCTTGAGTACTGATATTGGTAATGGGTGGAAACTGACCAGTCACAGATATTTTATGAATTTTAAGTTCCATTAAGTTGATAATTTAAAACGCAAAATTGGTTTCTTTCCATTTTAAATTTAGGTTAAATGACTTCTGTAATTTCGAAGCCTGTTTAAATTTAATTTTACTACGGTTTCGTGTATATATGGTTGCTTAGCGACAGCAGCGAAACTAACAGCAGATATTTTCCTTGCGCCAAACTGTCCAATAAGAAAACACATTTTCTTTCTAACCTGTAGTATGATTTACCCTAGTTACGATCCCCATAAAAGGGCCTTCACGTTTCCGAAACTCTTGGCAAACAGGCAGAACCATGCAAGCATACATTGCACTGTGTATACAGTAAACAGTTAACTATGCAGTGGTTTCGAAAATATTTTTTTAACGCAAATTAATACATATATCAAACATTCATTCTTTCAGTTTGAACACTTATAGACCATCGTTTGTATCTTAATTTTTCTGTTGCAATACACCAAACGGATTTTTAGATTTGTTGCCTCTGAAATATCACGTATTTTGTTGTCAAAGTAAGCCAAAATGAAGCAAAATAATTTTTGCTAGCAAACCGTACATTATTTTTAAAAACGCTGTGGCAAAATTGTGTATCGTATGACTGTAAATAGTCTAAATTTATTTAAGCACGTGGTTAAAAATATTAGAGTTATTTGCAATTGTTTGAAATAAATGAAAGACTATGGCCTTAAGGGCGCCGTCTACCCCCGCGTGAGAGGCTCAAAAGCGGCGGAGCTGTAAGGTCGATCTTGAAGCGCGCATAAAATGATGCGTCGCCTCAACGAGCCAAGTGCTAAATTAGAGTGCAAGGTTCCCGCCGAACGGTTTTTACTATGGGACACTAAGCGGTGACCAAATAATTTTATTGGTGGAAAGTCTGCAAATAATTTCAGTGCAGGTCGAAATATGAGTTTCATATACATCCGGTTAATACATTTTGAAGTAGGCCTACGGCTGTCTGAAAAGGCCGTTTTTAGCCATGTTGGAGGGCTTAGAAACAGTGTTTTTTTTTATTTGTAGCCTACCAGATATTATTTTCTTATTTTAGATACAAAATGTAACTAAATTTGGCTCTTATTAATTTTTTTATCTCTCATAGTTTTCGCGTAATGGTTTGATAAAGTCATAGTTTGCGTGTTTCAGTTTTAAGGACTACACTAAAACCAACTGATACATCGAACTCAAAAAAAATCACAGTGGATAAAGACAATGACATGCTCATAAAAATAAAGAATAAAACTTATTTGTGGATTTTTTAATTTTAATTTTCAGTTTTAACTTTTTTTTTTTTTTTTTTTTTTTTTTTTTAACTTTCCACCAAAAAAAATTACATGGTCATCGTTTAATGTCCCATACTAAAAACGGTTCGGCGGGAACCTTGCACGCTATTTCAGAGCTTGGCTCGTTTAGGCGATGCGGCATTTGCTGTGCGTTTCAAAGTCGCCCTTATGTATCCTTCAGTTCTGATAATCTAACGCGCTGGTAGGCGTACACCTACTTGTTTACCTTTTGGTGATCACCTTTGTGTACAAGAAAGATGTCCCGTCTCTCTCGTCCCGTCAACGTCACTATGCACAAGCCATGCAGCTATCGTTACCGGACATCAAACTATATACTGTTAACTTTGAACTGACAAACATGGAGACACAGCAGACTTCTAGACTTGTACGGCCAGTTGTCTGCTAGTATCATACAAGAAAATGTTCATTCTCCAATACGGGAAATACATAATTGTGTGTAAAGGGAGCGTGTTTTATTTTGTCGATACTGTGTTTTCATTATTTCGTTTACATAGCTTTCGCCTATAGTGCCCTTCAACTATTTGTCTTTAACTGTGCACACAATTGCAAATAAATTCTCTTGGAAGAAAACGTTATTTAAAACATTTTTGACCGTGTCTTCTGACGACATTGAGTGAACAGCAGATGTGTGTCGTGATAATAGAGCCACGAATTTGTTGTTGACAAATTCTTACATCGTATGATTTCAATGCCTCATGTACACATCTGCAGCGTAGCTTCATGGACAGTATATGGCTATTTTGACACTTACATTTCTTTGAGTTCTATCGGCAAATCACATACGTGTGGTGTCACAATAGCATCATTCTGACTGATGCAGTTAAGATAACAGCCATATCTGAATACACTGCCAATTACCATGAAGCAAAGCTGCAGATGTGGACGTAAGACACTGAAACCAAATTGAGAAAAATATTACCTCAGTTGCTATAGTTTCTGCTAGGACCACGAACATTTTGTGAAAAGAATTTTGCCCCAGTTTGTTGCAATTCCTAACGTCCACGTCTGTAGTTCTGCTTCGTGGTTATTGGCAGCCCGTCTTTGTACAGTGACGCCTCTCCAGTGGCGGCTCGTGGGTTGTTGCCAGGGAGGGCACAAGTTGCAGAGAACTGTATATTGTTGTGCACTAGTTGACGCTACAGCCACTGACACGCTGGTATGTAGGTGCCGCTTATTACTGACTGCTCACAACACAATAAGTAGTCAGTGGATATTTCATGATCATTGGTATACGGCGGCACGTTCACAGGAGTGTACAGTTCTCGGCAACTTGTGCCCTCCCTGGCAACAACCCTCGAGCCTCCACTGAGTCTCTCATTTGACTGCGCAATCAGAATAACATTACTGCAGCCCCGCACGACTGTGATTTGCGGGTAGAACCAACCCCAAGATGCTGAGAGTTAAAACATCAAGTCACTAACTACGAAGCAAAATTCTTTTCGCGAAAAGTCCGTGGCTCTATAGTTACTGCAAATAACTCAGCTTGAAAACGGTTGGACGGATGACGTAGAAGTATACAGTTATTTAATCACCAGCTCCACCTGTCAGCTGGGTAATTTTACCTTGTGCTTACGCCTCGTAGTTAACTCCTTGTTCAGAAGCGCACCTTGAGCCGAGTGTAGGCCGGAGACTCGCATTAATGAAAGTATTTTTCGTGGACGTAATTACGAGGCATTACCCCACGGCTCTGTTAGCTCGCTTGACATCTATGTTCAACTTTTACTGCTATGATTAAAGCGTTTTTAATGACGTAGTTTATCTCTGCAGGCACTCGCTCATTTGTCTTCACATACCGACGGGAAAGTTTTATCAGATTTTTCCAAAATACCATGTGATATGAAATTGCGCATACCTATCGAGCATCTAAATTTAAAATTTTACTACAGATAACTTATGTTTACCCCTGCAAGGCTAAAAATTCCTATAGGCCTAAGAGTTTTTTTATACATGCCATTGTGTTGCAGTATATAGAAGAGCACTGAAACCACGCGGAAAAGAATATTTCGTGGCAGCTACAAAACATTTTGTGGGTATTTACCCTGCAAAATTTATATTGTGGTCACCACAAAAACATTCTGTTGGCACCACTTAAATATTGTGGCCACCATAAAACATTATATTGGCACCACTAAAATATTGTGGCCAACGCAAAATTATTTTGTACTTACTACAAAATAATTTTGCAGGGAAGACTTCCTAAAAAATTTTTCTTTCAGTGCACTGTGGCGTATACAAACTATCCGGAAACCTAGAACATACTCTTCTTATGATACAATCTGCTCAGTTACTATAATTACAGCCGGTTGCTCGCAGACATTAACTGCACAGTCATTGCAGTATCTTCAGCTAGGCCATTACCTGCTACTCAGTAACTTGTAAAAATCTTGCCTAATCTTGCTTACTCGCAGAATATGATCACGCTAATTTTTAAAAATATTTATAGAACTTCTAGTTAAATATTTTACACCGTATTCAATTTTATATTATTATTAAGTAAGGTAGGTGGGCTTTACATCTCGTCGACAGCGAGGTCATTCGAGAAAATGATGCACAACTTGATGCAATGACAGGAGCTGGGAGAGGAGTCGGCCATGGCCTTTGTTACGGAGCACATTAGCCCCTCCTCCCCCTAACTATTTGGCTGAAAGCCGACCAATAATGACCGTTGTACAGTTCAGAGGGCTTGTCGCTGGGGTACGGTCCAGGATAGTGGTGAGTATAGAGACTCCAGAATTTGGTGAAATGAATTTTGCACCTTTTTTTTTTTTTTAATGCTGTCATGTGGGACATCACACGCCGAGTGGAAATTGCTGTTTTTTTGTATTATTTGGTTGTTTAGAAAAGCATGTTTTAAATTGTTTCCTAATAGAGCTCTAGTTAAATACATTACCTTGCTACAGTCGCATAAACCCATAACACTTGGCCAATATTGACGCAATTAGTCAAATAGGTCTATTATTTTTTAATTATGAATATATTCTCGACTTTTCATCGCCATCAGGTAATATGTAGGTAAAACTTGGCGATTACAAATGGTATTTGCATAACGTTAAAGCGGTATAACATTATTTATTTTTAGTAATGTCGATGAAAATATTTTTATGATTTTTAAGTACAAAATTCAACACTCGGTGTTAGAACCCAGCTTAAGGTCGCTGCCTACACGAGAGCTCTGCTATAGTTGTTGGCAGCGTGTGTAAGTGCAGAGCCGTTGCCATATTGACTGTACCAATCAGAGGCAGTGGCAACGAAGAAAGTTGTGGACAGGGGGGACCCTTACCTAGAACAGAGGGAAGGGAGAATACAGGCTTTTGTGCCCACCCAGAGTTTTATTGATAATTGAAAGTTTATTTGTAATTTACTGAAAAATTAATATTTAAAAATATTACAATTTCTGCCAGCTGTATATTCAATATTTGGACTCGAAACCACTTAAATAGCACAAATTTGTGTACTTAAATCCAAATTTTTCCGAGAGAGGACCCGCGGACCCCTTGCTTTAACAAGACGTTATAGAAAAAACACGGAAATAAATGTCTGTCAACGATCATGTCCCACCTCTTGCTATAAGAATACCTTCTGCCGTCACAGAGAGTAATTATGTGATTTGTGGGTAAAACCATAGCATTGTGTAGTAAAATACCGCGGGCTTCGATGTGACAACCCCAAGATTGTTCTTTTACTAGTGCGTTGAAATTTCCAACGGCCACGGCTTTCCTTAATTCACATATATGCACATATACAGGACAGTTTAGGGAATCAAGTATAATGACTGCAGTTAGAGCTCGAAGCGATATTATCGTGACTTTTCTTGGCAGGGTTGTCAACGTTGCGTCTTACTATTAAATACAGCTATGTATGATACATATGAGGGTTGAAAGCATGCAATCACTGACCACGAAGCTAAACTATGTTCACGTAAGAACAAGTTGGTGAGAAATGTTTTTTACTAAAAGTAAGTGGCTCGACCAATGTTGCATTTCTTGTTTCGTTAAGGCCATGCTTTCTTGTTTCAAATTTTTTAGCGATATCAATTTTTTAACGCAAAAACGAGAGCAGATATCAAAAAATGTGTTTGGCAGTATTAGCTGATATTTAAAGGCAGTTAATGCTGTATTTTTAGCTAATCATGTAATTAACCAAATTCTGGTTAGGGCCTAATTGGGTTTTTAGTCGAACTCGTATAAGTTCTTGTTTTTGAAAAAAAAAAAAAAAAATTGGCTATCACGACGAAAACAATTTGAAACAAATCTGCCAGAAAGATTTCTTATATCTGCTCTCGTTTAAGCTTAAAAAAATAATTATCGCAAAAAAAACCGTAGAAACTAGAGACCATGGCCTTGAGTGGCACATCAGCAGCAATTGTACGCGCTTTCAGAGTACGTCATTAGTATATAGTCACGTGTGCCACTCGGTCTCATTACAATCACTTTTATCATCCTACTCCGGTCAAGTTGTAACGATATACTACAATGGCAATAGATTCCAACTTATTTTCAGCGACGTAATTGCATTCAGTCACGAGCATGTGATAACGTGTAAAGACGTATCTTTCCGTTAACCTATAAGTTCGTTATCACGCCCCTGCCTTGTTTTGCCCAGTGTGAAGCATGTGCCGCACGTCTCCTGTGTGCTTGGATTGGCGACAAACTTACCTAACTTGCATGTTGTATTGTGAAACTTGGCCGTCCCCTTCGTGTTGTATACAAGTTATGATTCATAAGCACGGAAAGTAAATATTCACCAGTTCAATGTCCTGCACGATAGAATCTACTATCCTATATATAGGCCTACTCAAGCCAAGATCACTTGTACATTAGCTGCTACTCACTGGAACAGCGGACAATTTTCTTATATTTTCAGTTTTTTAACCTTAACATGTATTCAAGTTGTATTATTAAAATTTTCTCTTTGGCAAAGCATAGGATATATTATTAGGAATCTGCTTCACGTTAACAATAATAGGAGATTTAATTACTTTGTCATGCAGCATTATTGCAAGATAATTTATATGTTAACTTTCAAAAATTCTCTTGCAATGATTCTACATGACAAATTAGTGAAATATTCCATTATTATATATGTTAAGCAGTTTACAAAAAAAATGTATATCCTATGCTTTGTCGAAGGGAAGTTTTTGATAATATAATTTGAATAAATATTAGGCTAAATAATAATATCGTCTCACACTCCCTCTTAAGCTACGTAGGGCAGTGGATTCTAGTATGTGGGTAGTTGGATTTACAAAATATTTCTTTCCATACTCCATAAGTAGAGACATAACGAGTATTTCGCAGATTTATTTTAGATCATATTGACCGTCAGAATTTATACTTCAGTGTCACTTCTGCGATTGAACGAGTGTTCTGTTCACACCTACCTTTGACAAGTAAGACATAGGCCTAAATAAGTAAAGAATTAATAGTAGGGATATTACGAGCTACCCCATTGTACTGTTAGAAGCCAATGGAATACCATTATATAGGGCTAGGAAAAATTCGTGAGTTCAATGGCCTGCAGGCAAGAATCCTATGTCCTATGTATACTCAAGCCCCGTCTATTCGTCCATTGTCTGCTGTCTGAATGAGTAGCAGGTAATGGACAAATGATAGATCTTCGGTATACACAGGATAACTACTTCTAGCATGTTGGTCGTTGAACTCACTAAATATTCCCAGTCCTACCAATAGTGTGTGAGCCACTGCGTGTATTATGAATAGGGACCCGGAAATTTCGCAAATTCATTTGAAAAAACGTTAGGTTTCAAACTCCTATGCACGTTTATTACTTTCGCGGTTGGTTTACTATTACTGAAATTTTCCTTGAGGACTGAGAAACAATAGTATAGGCCCCTACCTGCAGGAAAACACTTACTGACTCCCGCGCTACATGGTCACATGTACAACTGGCCACTCGCTGGAGCAACAGTTAATGTACAAGTAGCTGAAGACATAGTGTACAAACGACTGTGGAGTCTTACCGGCTGGAATGATTTGTATTTTTGTTTGCCGATTGTATTTTGTATGTTTTGAGCCATGCGCTTATAAAAATACGAGATATTGGCCCAATTTACAAGGAAAAAACAAAATAGTCTCTTCTTCCTCTTTTATTGATAAATTCTGTTCCATTTTTCTAGTAATAAAAATTATTGAGATATTACTTGAAATATTGATAGAATTTCGATTAATTTCTTGGTTCACTGTTGCCTCTACTTATTTGCTTGTCTTGCAGTAACCTCTAGGGCTCTATTGGGCATCATAACTTCACAGCAGTTTAAAATCTCATTAGCCGGTTAATAAATAACAGGAAAATAATATTGCTGACAAAAGAAAATTAGTAATAAGCAAGGCCTTGAAATGTGTCAGCTTTACATTATAAAATACAAGTGTGTTACCTCACAAACACACCAACTGAAAGTGCTTCATCAAGAATATTTAGCCTTGTGCCAGCTACGTTGAATGTCACCTTGAACCAAAACTGGGTTATCTTCTGAATGATAGCTGCAACAGGTTAGGCAGTGCGTAGCTGACTTAATGTTGATGTGTTCGAAGAACTGCTCGTCTTCCATTTAGACCTAACAATTACCTCATTTCCAGTGTCCGTGTATTATTCTTTCCCAGATATTTTAGTCGTTTTGACATGTACTGAATATATTAAGTCACAATAAATTCATAAACAACGTGAAATAATTATTACTTCCAATGGATGGGTACGGTGTAAAGCCTCTTTATATAATACGTTTTGGTTCTTTCTAAGCACCGTGGTTAACTAAAGAATATAAAGCCCTATAGGCTGTTCAGAATAAACTGAACACTGCTTACAATTTTCTGTGGACCATTAGGCCTATGCCTCTATCTTTACTAATTTAAATACGAAAATTTCCGTGTAGCTAAAAACTAGTGTAAATATCCCACAACTCTGAAAACTTTTCTTCTATACCAATAAATACATTTTATTTGTATAATTTTAAGTGAGGGGCAGTGCTCACTTTAAAGTGAACGACCTATATATAGCCTATATACATATGAAATTCATCTAAAGAATAAAGAATCTTATCGAATATAGGCACAGATGTTTAAAATTTCGTTTTAGCTTAGCAACAATACTTTATTATTTAATAAAAATAAAGCATAACCACATGTTCATAATTCTCTGTAAAGCAATACTTAAAATTTTACTCGTAAGTGTAAAAAACATAAGCAATATATTTAAAATTTGAAAGGTAGGCCCATGAAGAAACATTTTAGTGTTGTTCTTATATATCAGAAAATTTCTCTATTGTGACGGTTTTTTTTGCTCAGAGCCATTTTTACAGTGATCTTAAAAATGAAAAAAAAAAAAAAAAAAAATCATCATTTTAAACACTGTCCTTAAAATGTAAAATAAAGGTAAAATATTTAATTTTCAAAACTGACTTCCGTTCAGTAAACACGTGCTCCAAAAATGATAAGTTGTTCATACCCCTACATATAAAAAATTTTTTAAACGAACTCATTTACTACCTCCGTGTCAAAAGTTTGGAATTGTTTGAATCCTGCACACAAAATGTTAAATGTTTTAATTTATTCAAGAAAGAAATCAATCAGCATTACAGTAGTCATAGCAGTGACTGAGAATATTGAGGCTGCAAGTTTGAAGCATTATAGGCTATGTGTGTAACACTGGCATATGTATGTATACATACATTTCACGTTAGCTGTGCAATATTTCTCCTATAAGTCAGTACTTTACATGAAATTCTGTATAGCTGTATTAATTTTTAATTTAATCATGTTAGTTTAAATTTTAATCAATTATAATTTGTAATAGTAAGGTATTTGATGTGAACGAAGTATACTGTGTTGTGGGTTCAAACGTAAGAAAATCCCACTATGCATTAAGGGTTTATTCCCCAGTTTTTTTCAGACTGGTGCCAGTAACTCAAATATTTTTTAACCAAAAGTTTTGAAAACATTTGAGTCAATGTGCAATCACACGATGCACAATGCTATAGACGCGTTTTTAAAAATAATGTACCATTCGCCAGCAAAAAAATAATTTCCTTAATTTTTGCTTATTTTCACGACTTTGCGTAATGAAATCTAAAAAAACCGTTCAGTATAATTCTACAAAAAAATTCAGCTACAAATTATAACATATAAGTGTCAAAACTGTGCAGCGAAATTTTGGTATGAGTATTAGGTAGCAATAAAAAAAATATTTTCGAAATCACTGCAAAACTCCGTAACAAGGCTGTTCCTTAAAATCTCAATAAATATGTAAATAAGGATTCTTAGTCGTCTTTCAACAGCAGTTACTTTTATGTTTGTATAGTGTAATGATGAAATCGCTATAGTAACGGAAACAAAGTCGAATGCCGATTGATAGTATTGGATTGTGGGTAGAGCTTTAGTCCGTTGTTGCAGGCAGCGCTCGCGGCTTAGATAACAAACAGAGCTCGGCGCGCGGTAGTTGGCAGGGCAGCCGCTTGGCCGCGCCACAGTGGAGCGCCACAGGTGTCGCAGCGGTTGAAGAGTTACGGCTGGTCGGGCGCGGGGAGGGGGCAGTTGGCGCGTGCTGGTCGCGTGCTACATCTTTGAGCAGGAAGGGGTGGGAGGTAATAGGAAGGACGAAGATTGAAGAGGCGAGGGGAAGGGTGGAGGAGCAGCCGCATAAAGAGGGCAGCTGGAGCATCGCCTGTGGGATCGCCGAGCGGAAGGGGGAAGGGGGAGATCACGATGAGCAGGAAGAGGAATAAAAAAGAGGCGACAGAAGAACGGATGTTTATAATCCCGAGAAGAACGGGAGGCACCTAGCGTATTGTATTGTTACATTCCTCCGAACATCGCCATTAACGCCGCGTCACTCTTACTCGGCAGAATGCATACGAATTTATTTAAGAGACTTCGTGACTTCCCCTATTTAGCACATCGTTTCTTTTGATAGCTACTTTAAAAGGTAGCAGGTGAATGATATATTTTTTCTTATTTGTTATAGTACGTACGATCAAAGAGAGTCAGCACATGTCCAGGCAGTAGATTTTAATGCAAACATCGAATGAAATTAAGTTTGTAATTCATTTTAATGACTCATCGAATTTCACGTGTAATGTATTTAAAAAATTAAATTACATGCTATATTGAAAAAAATTATTGGATAATGACATGCAAAGAATCTGGCCTAAACGTCTACAAAACTTTAAAAATTTCCAGAAATACCAGAAATATGGGTTACTAATTGCAGCATTTACGTCACATACAATATTTTATAATTTACTTGATTTTCTTTTGTTTTTATCATTAACAGTTCTTAGGGTATGAACTGCAGACCTCCTGCTTCCAGGGTTCTCATTACTTGTTTTGTAGTACACTGTCGAGGATAGTGTAATCACTGGGCCAATCACAGAATCGTATTCTAGTCATAGCTGGCAAACCTACCACATGTGTATGTGAAACTTCATTATTAGAGATTATGGTAAATCGCGAAAATGTTTTGAGCCAACATGCCCTTGAAAACGCTGTAGTTAATTGCAACACACATGATTGGGTGGTCTGACTCAACGTAGCTGACTGCAGACTAATAACGGTCATCAAATATTTTGACAGCAGGATTCATATTCGCTCAGTCAAATAAGCTAACGCTCCACGTACAAGTGAAAGTCAGTAATCTTCTGGTAAGCTGAAACCCAGCAAACAGTCAAGTTTTACCGCAATAAACCATCATTAGAGGTGATTTATCGCGAGAATGTTTTCTGCCAGCGTATCCTGCTTCATGTATTGTTGGCCGACGATTATGTGCCACGGTATAGCTGTTTACAGACGAATCACAGACGTCCAGCAGTAGCGCACCAGAGTTATCATTGGCCCAGTCAAATAGTGACTAGCCAGTAACGAAATAAAAGCGTCAGACTGAATATGTTACATCGAAACCTATCAAGCAGTCAACTTTTCCCGCAATAAATCACCTTCTCTAACCAGCATCTGTTTTCATTATATTTACCTGTTGCGGTAACATCTCTATTACAATGAATTAACACACACTATAAATCGGACTAATTTAATATTCACTGCTTGCTAGTAGATTTTCACGGATACCCGATGGATATTGCCACGACTTTACGGCGAAAATACTTTTTGATCGTTTGATTACAATGCTTTTGGGTAGGGCCATGAACCTTCCTGCGAAAATAATTTTGTCCCAATTTGTTGAGTGTCTTACTTGCACATCTGCAATTCTGCTCGATAGTCATTGATTGTTAGAGCCGCAATTTTATGGCGAAAAGATTTTTGCAACATTTGGTTACGAAGAGTCATGTGCACACCTGCAGCTCTGCACATCGTCTGTGGTTGGATGATTTTACTCTCTCTTGCCTTGGCAAATTATAGACGTACAGACTCACAATAGTCTTATTCTGATTGGTGCAGTCAAATGAGAAACGTGTCTGAACAAAGACACGCTGCCAATAACATTGAAACAGAACTGCCGATGTGCACGTGAGTCACTGAAACAAAGTGGGGCAAAAATCTTTTCGCGACAAAATCGTGGCCCTATTGACTGTATGTTTTAACTATCATGTGCCATCGGTAGAGATGATGGTTTATCGCGGGAAAAGTTGACTGTTTGATGGATTTCAATACACGTCCAGCTTACCAGAAGATTACTGGCTTTAGCTTGTATGTGGAGCTGTTGTCCTATTTGACTGAGCCAATAAGAATCCCGATATTGCAATATTGGATGCCTGGTATTGGTCTGTAGACAGCTACGTTGTGTCAGTGTTTTCAAGGCTATCTTGACACAAAACATTTTCGCGATATACCATCATCTCTAGCCATCGGGTTCTACTGGCAAATCACAGACGTGTGGTGTTGCAGTAACATTACTGCGACTGGCAAAGTCGAATGAGTAGAGACATGCAAAATTCGCGTTATTTTCTGACGGCTGACTAGACTCCAAGTGACTATAGGCTCGTTCGACGTCTCCCGGTGGCCGATATTGTCGTGACTTGCCGCGGAGAATATGTACTCACACGATAAAGAGGCCAATCTCTGTAAAGACGTTACACACGTAAGTGACAGTACATTAATGTTCGTGGCCAATTGAATCACAGATTATGTTATAATAGGAAAGTGAAGTTTAGTCTGCTACCAATAATAACGCGAATTTTGCATGTTTCTACTAACGAGAGATGTGTCTGAACAAAGACGAGCTGCCAGTAACCATGACGCAAAACTGTAGATGTGCGCGTAAGGCACTGAAACAAACTGGGGCAAAATTAAAGATGTTTGCAGACTTTCGCGGCTATTGTTGATATTAACATCTTGGCTTTCGAGGTCGAGTTGCGTCGTAGTGGTAGAGCGTAAGGCTGGGTGTACTTTCAAGTTTTTCCTGAGGGGGAGGGGGAGTAGAAGACTTTGTTTTCGGCGACAGTGACCTTGTTGCATCTTTTATATTAATTAAGCGTATATAAATTAGAAACTTTAATAATATAACTTCAGTTTTGTGTGCTTAAGTTAGCATCATTTAAATAACAAAATACAAAAAAAAATATTTTATGCACTTAAAATTCTAATTCCAGGGGAGAGGCATATATCCCTCCCTGCCCACCCCCTCTAAATGACACCCCTGGCATAAGGACGTTTCGTCTCGCATTGCAGCAGGCATCTTCAGGGTCGAATTATCAACTGAGGTCCAATGGGAAGACCAGCTCAGTTTATAGTGAGCTCAATTGAAGGGCTGAGAAGCCAAGGAGTGTATAAGTGTATTTTCATGAAACATGAGTTTAGCGCATATTTTGGTATTTAAAATGTAAAGTTAATAATTTTGTGCTCTAGAGGTATGTGTGAGACAGTCTCGTGGGCTATAATTTGGTAGTTTTTTTACAACAACAGCTGTCATAAAATATGCTGTTAGTGTGAGAAGCGAAGATGTTGTGAACGTCACTTATACCCCTTGGATTCTAAGTCCTTCAATTTATAGTGATCTGGCCTTCCCATTGGACCTCAGTTGATAACTCAACCCTTAAGGTGGCCGCCTGGCTGGCGTTCGAACTGCGTGCGTCATGTTCGGAGTTAGGTTTTTTCTCAGCGACCATTAAACGTGCGTCCACAATGCTTATCTACGAAAAGAAAACACACTTCACACTACTTGTGAATGTGACTTTCAAGACATCACTCACATTGGAAACATAATTTTAAAGCCCTCAAACTTGGTTAAAATAGGTATTCAAGTTCATTTGACTTTGCTGCAGTGTCGCGTGTAGTAAACTGATAGGGTGACCGCTTAAACTCCCTCAGTAAAACCGTTACGGCGGAAACACTGCGCGCGCGTTTACCACTCTGGGCGTAGAGGCGATATCACAATACATGTGCCGGCTGACATCGCTCGTAGCGCCACATCGATTTTCACCTCACGCACACACAAACACACCCTTGACCAGGCGGCCGCCTTAAGATTCCTGCTGCAATGCGAGGCGAAACGTCCGTATGCTCTACCACCACAACGCGGCTCGACCTCGAAAGCCAAGATATTAATGGTGCAAAATTCTTTTCGCGAAAATTTCGTGGTCCTACTTACCTGTAGAGACGTGAAGAATTCGCGGTACCACTGACCCTTAGGCTAGCCTCTAAAAATACCTACTGACTGAAGCAGACAACATATGCTAACTGGCTGTTCGCTGACTTAGCCTTAACACGTGACTAGGAATCCCTAATTTTCGCGATAGCATTTCAGCACCAACTAGTTTCTGCAGTTCTGCTTCTTTGTTGTTGGCGGAGCGTCATTGTGTAAAGACATTTCTTATTTGACCCTACCAGTCAGAATAAAGTTACTATAAATATCACACGTCCGTGACTCGCAGTAAAGTTTTAAGACACGTGATAGTTAAATTCAGCCAATCACTGGCCATACAGCAGAGCCGCAAATGTGCACACGAGGCACTGAAGCTAATTGATGCTGAGATATTTTCACCAAAAACACGAGTCCCTACACATCAGTTGGCTTGTATAGGTGATTCGGAATAAAGTGAGTGCTCAAAAAAGCACTGAATAATTTATATTTTCTGCCAGTTTATTTCTTTCCGCCGCATGTAAACATAAGCATTACCACGTGCTTATAGGCCTATTTACTTATGCTTGTACAATGTTTACATTTACATTACACTGCTCCGATAAATATTATCTACAATATCTACTCATTAAATGCACAAGGGTTGAATATATGCTAAAATTATTAGTAATATTTGTTATAAATACTTGCGAGTTAACGTCTTATAATACTGGCTTGACCATTGACTCTAATTGATACAACACGCACTATTACCGTTATGAATCTCGTAGATTCGTGCATAAATACATTTGAATTGTAACTCAAAAACGCCACTAAAAACACACATGACACACACGTGAACAACGACGACGCAGTTAACAGAAACAATAAATAACGTATTTTCTCATGTCTCGCTTTCAAGAAAGCGAAGCTGCGAAAGCGTAAAACTTAACTTTGATGCCACCTGTTGGAATTTTGAACTGTCTGAGGCGCAGGGCAAGCGGCCACGTGTAACCGCCAGGTAGCATCGCATTGTGCTGGCGCTAATTAAGTCAAATGTTAGTCAGTAAATACGTCAATAAGATCATACATAAATATTTAAAAGTGTATTAAATACAAAGAGGTATATTTCATCATATGTTCTTTCACTAATGTTGTATTCAAATAGGAAAATACATGGAACCACATGCGATGATTAGATATCAACCATACAAGCAATAACGTAACTCTTGCTAATGTTGACATACGCAGTAACGGCTAGTATTTTTTTCCTAGGTTAAATCTTTAGTGCTCACTTTATCCCGAATGTCCTATACTTAGTCGATTCTTTATTATTGGCCCGCTGCCCAATATGCCGTAGTGACACGAGCTTACAATTGTGTGAATACTATCTTGTACAAAAAAAAACACGAATTTTTCAGGTCCCAACGTTTTGCACATCTTCAGCTCTGTTTTAATGTCTGTGAGTGGGTGTTCTGACTCTCACGTGTCTTGGGCTAATTTATTGAGTGATGCATTTTTAATTCCGTTAT
The DNA here is from genome assembly GCA_003012365.1 of Medauroidea extradentata. Lineage (NCBI taxonomy): Eukaryota > Metazoa > Arthropoda > Insecta > Phasmatodea > Phasmatidae > Medauroidea > Medauroidea extradentata. The sequence continues at coordinate 49,994 of PNEQ01106720.1, forward strand.
TGGGTGCACCAGTTGTCCTGAGTGGTTGCTAATAACGAAAAATAATTTTATAAAAGGTACACTTTATTGTTGTTATCCACTGGGACAAAATGCACAACGTCTGCGAGCTCTTACGAAGTCTGTGGTCGCGCTTTTGCTTGGGCGACGCGAAATAGCTACATGTATTGCTGAGCCGGGTTCCTTACACACGAAATAGTAAAGCCGTGAAGTTAGACCGTTGTTCTACGGACTCTTGGTGAGGTGGTCATCAGTAACCAAAAATATTTGCCAGCCATAACAGTCAATGTAGGCTCTGTTACACGAATTTCAAATACTGAATCAAATTACAAGATAATGATGTTCATCTCATTCTACGTTAATTGGTTAACGAAACTCTACGTTATGTATATGAACTAAAAACTTAAAAACACGAACGCAACACATGCACTTTTTTACCAATTTAATTAGTTCCTTTGGGTGACTACCAATATGGCGGACGCACCATCCACCCGTAAAATCAGTCTATATGCCTGAATGAGTTGCTTCGTGTGCTAGGTGGATTAATGGTAACACGATGGCTTTGCATTTGGCAGTATCCGGGTTCGATTACCGACGCTGGCTATTCTGATTTCGGTTTTCAATAGTTTCGCGACACCTCTTCAGGTGAATGATGGGATGATTCCTTAACATAGACCACGGCCGACTCCTCTCCCAGTTCCTTTCCTTGTATGAAGGTGTGTGTATGACCACGTCGCTGTCTCGCTGTCGACGAGACGTAAATTCCAATAAAATACATTAAAATACTCTCGACAAACAACATACAATATCCGGTATAAAATCGCTTCACGGTTAAGTGAGCATTTTTGGTGCACTAGTTTTATTTTTATTTTCATACCTTTCCGCAGCTAGTTTTGTAAACCTATCATTTCAAGTAATACACGCCGCGTATAGAGTTACCATACTCAAAAGATAACGTCTACTGACACAACCGGAATACAGTTTTCTCCGTTTATTTTTCTTTAGTAGAGACCTGAAACATTCCGGTTTTGTTTTGAGCTCAAGCTAGGATTCAAGCAACCTTAAGTTCGTGTCACTTTTGCAATGCACTATTGCTTCAGTTGCGGCCTCTCGGTAGGCGCTGAGCGTATAATGACGTAGCAAGTAGTTGCAGGTCGAATCATGTGGTACTACTGTACCAGCGAGCAGCCAATGAAAAGCTGGTGTCTACTAGAGTACACATATATTCTTGGAGGCTAGCCTCAGGTCAGTGAACCAGCGAATTTTTTCCGTCTCTATTCATTTGTGACACTGATTTATCGCAGGAAAAGTTGTTCGTTTGCTCGACTACAATGTAGCATATTTTGAGCCAGTGATTTTTGGTGAAAAGAATTCTGCAACAATTTGTTTCAATGGCTTATGTGAACATCTGTTCCTCTGCTTCATGGTCAGTGATTGGAAGTGTTAACTTTCAACGTCTCGGGGTTATACCTGCAAACCACGGATGTGTGGTGTCGCGGTAACATTGTTATGGTTGATACAGTCAAATGAGCCACGTCTCTGCCCTATTATACTCTGCCAATAACCACGAACCGGAGTAAGGCATTGAAACAAGTTGTTGCAGAATTATTTTCGCAAAAAAATCACTGACTCTAAGCATATTCATGTCTGGTGTTCTTTTTCATTATTTGCGTGTTTCCATCTAACAGGGCCAGTGATAACTCTGGTTAAGGATTATTGTACTACATGTTTGAAAGAAAATGTGTTGAAGAGTTTTGGAGAGGGAAAAATTCTGCCGATAGTTTCGCTGCTATCGCAAAGGGACCAGAAAAATACGAAACCGTAGTAAAATTACATTTAAGTAGATTTGAAATAACAGAAGTAATTTATCTTTACTTTAAAGTAAAATAAACCAATTTCGAGTTTAACTGTAACGTACAATCAGGAAAGCTCGGTGATTGGCCAGTTTACAACGCTTATCGATACCAGCGCTGAAGTGTCAGAAATTTTCCCTGTGACAAACTTTTAACATTGATTTTTTTAACCTGTAGTAGAATTAACCTTACTCTAGTGCACCGCTGCTAGATATTTGTGATTCCTCTTTGGAGAACTACATAATTATACTTTTACTATAATTATACAAAGCGCCGGCTGCTCCACTGGTTTGTAAAGTACTGCGGCACGAAAAAATCTTACAATTTTCCACTATCTCTGCTAATACCACAACGGCGTTATCATTAGGGGAAGGAATATTTGGAGAGTTCAGTGACCTATCTGCATGTCAGAATTTATTTTTCCATGCATACTGAAGGCGCAACATTTTGTCTTATCTGTTAGCTGCAACAGCAGAAAATAAAGGAACAGACGGGGCTTGAGTATGTATGTAATAGTGGACTCCATGCAGGTAATTTACCTCAGGAAATATTATTTTCCTTCGTTATCATCATTCATGAGTATAGGAGTGAGGCGTTATTTTCAGGCAGGAGACTAGACTCAAGATTACTATAGGCTTATTATACGTCTCCCGTTGGCCGGCAGTCATGCTTTGCCACGCGGACAATGTTTCAACGGTACCGTGGCCAGTATTCTGTGAAAAGGTCACACGCGTAAATGTATGTATTTATCTGGACGTTTTACGTGATCTCAAACATTACAACGTCTACGTGAGTGAAGTGAAGAGATTTTGGCCAGCAATTAACATCGAGGTCTTAAGTTCTGGTGAGGGGTGACATGTGAGTATGGAGCAGCGCCGGAATGAAACGGGATATCTCCGAGAAGACCCGCTGACCAACGTCAACGACCGGCATGATTCCCACGTCCGAAAATCCGGGGACCAACACCACCGGGTATTGAACCCGAATTGCCTTGGTGGGAGGCGAGTGCTCTATCCACTGCGCCAACCACTGCTCCCACAAGGCCTTGGTAGTTGATCTTAGGTGAAAAGGGGGGATGGGGTTGGAGTGGTCCAGGGCAGTGGCGGCTCGTAGGTTGTTGCCAGGTGGGGCTGCAAACAGTCGGAACTGTACACTCTTGATGGACGCGTGGTAAACCAATGACTAAGAGATAAGATATTTCGCGAAAAGATTTGTGCATCACTTTGTTTCAGTATCTTACGTGCGCACCTGCAGCTCGGCTTTGTGGTCAGTGATTGGATGCGTAACACCCAGCGTCTGGAGGTTAAACCTGCAAATCACAGACGTGATATGTCGCAGTTATCCGTGTACTGATTGGCACAATCAAATCAATAACAATTCTGCACAGATAAAATCTTGTCAATAGTCATAAAGTTGAGCTGTATGTGTGCACGTAAGGCAATGAAACGAAGTGGGGCAAATATCTTTTCACCTAAAATTCCTGTCCCTACCAATGACCATGAAATATTTGCCGGCTAGTTGATCTGTTCTGACCACTCAGTAGTAAGGAACACCTGCACATCAGCGTGTCAGTGGCTGTAGAGTCAACCAGCGCACAACCCTGTACATATCTTGGCAACTGCAGCCCTACCTGGCAACAACCCACGAGCCGCCACTGGTCCAGGGCCTGTTTAAAGTGGCTGCCTGGCTGGTGCACGAACTGCGTGCAGCGTGTTCGGAGTTACGTCTTTTCTGAGAGACCAATAAACGTACGTCCACAATGCTTATTTACGAAGAGGAAACATACTTCAGACTACTTGTGAATGTGACTTTCAAGACACCACGCACACTGGAAACATTATTTTAAAGCCCCAAACTTGGCTACAACCGGCTTTTCCACGCGGTTGTATCTCAAGATATATGTGACGGATTTGTTCGAAATTGAGGTCTACAAGTATATTTGACTTTGCTATAGTGACGTGTTCAATTAAATGATAGGTTCACGGCTTATTAAAGTACCACAATAAAACATTACGACGGGAACACTTCGCGCGCGTTTACAATTTCGGTCGTAAAGGCGATATCACAATACATGAGCCGACAGCCGTCGCTAGGAACGCCTCATCGACTTTCGCCTTCCAAACACGAAAGTACCCATCGCCAGGCGGCCGCCTTAAGGAACCAACACAGCATTCGCCTGTAGTGATTTCGGAAAACTCTGGGAAACCGAAATAATATGGCCGAGTCCTCCCTCACGCAGAGGCGAGTGTTTTACCACAGCTCCACCGCGCTGTGTTGACATGACATTTCATATTGTACTCTAGTATGTACAAGATAGTGACTTTAGCCAGCCACCATATAATCACAGAATATTTAGGAATACAGAAGTGAAGTAGCCGGTAGAACAGCGAACTCAGTCACACACGCCAGCAAAATGGCTTCCCTGGCCAGCAACATGGCGAAGACACCTACTGCCAATCAGCGTAAGGCAGCTGCCCTGCTAGCCGGCAGTCAGGCCTATAGGAAACATGTAGTTACATGCAGGAGCCAAACATACACGGGGCTGGTATCAACAGCCTCGGGCAACCAATAAGCGGTGAAGTTCGCCCGTATCAAACGAGCCGCCACGCCATTTCATGTCTGTATTACTATGTAGTCTGTGATATAATATCGACGGTGTTCAAAAGCGCCGACTTCAACGTGGACAGACTATACCACTGACTGCACGGCGAAAACGACGCTTGACTGGAGGCAGCCTGGCAGAACTGCTTGTTTGTATATCCGCGGCGAGGCGGCAGTGGCGTTATTTATGCCGCGCACAGAACAGCGAGGCTTCTCTTCCAGAGATAAAACTCAAGCACCCGCGGCAGGGGGTCGAACCTGCAACCTGTCGCAGACGGGTGCTCGCGCCGGCGCAGCTGCCCTCCCCGTCTGTTTTTTTTTTTTTTTTTCGACAGTTGCCTCGCCCCCAGACAGGACCTTCACCCTTGGTAACGCAACGCTAACTGTTGTGAGGGATAACGGCCTCTGCGGCGTTTGCCATATGTCGTCCGCCTGCCCCTGGTTTCTCCCCCCGCCAGCCGCCCACGCCCTTCGCCTACACTCGGTGCAGCGCTGTGCGTTCGCCAGGCTCCTTCGCCTATACTAGGTCCGCTGTAAACACGCTGAAAATTCCTCTTTTTTTTTTTTTTTTTTAGTACAAGCTAGGATTAAAACAACTGCAAGTTCGTGTCACTTTTGCAATTGGCCATTGCTTAGAATTTAATCGTATAATAAATAAAATAAATTGTAAGCTCCCATTGCAACGAACACTTAAAAATCTTGCTATTGCTTTATTTGACACGTCGTAAAGAGCGGTGAGCCAATTACAAAGAAGCAACTGAACTGCAGTCTATGTGTGTGTGTACATATATATATAATTTATTTTATAATGTATTCAAATAAATTGCATTTGTTTACCATGACTTGTCAATTATCGTTGTACAAAAATATATTATGGATGCAATAAACTAAATTTAGGCCAAATAATGTGGTATCACTGTGTCAGCGAGTAGCCAATGAGCAGCTGCTGTCTACTAGAGTACACAGATATTCTTGAAGGCTAGTCTACAGGTCAGTAAACCTGCGAGATTTTCGCTCTCTGTTTATGTATTACCAACTCTCCACATCATGCGTTGAAATGCCAAATTATGTTTTTTGGGTACCTCTTTCTAACCCTCTACCCGTTTTACAAACTCTACTTCCCCACCCCCTCAAGCTATTCTTTTTTACTTTACTAATTACATTCTTAGCCCTACGCATATTCCTTTTCATTTATCTGTTGAGGCACAGTATGTTAGGCATGATCGCGGTCTATGAAGGTAAGGTCTTGACACTGAGGAACTCCTTTCTGTCGCAGCGCTAGTAGTCGTTTAGTGGAAAATTAGTCTAGTTCTGTCTTTGGCGTAGCAAGATTTCACAGCTTAAAATGTGAAGTTGTTATCGGAATTGTTTGTACTATAGAAGCAAGAAATTTGAAAATTCTGATAATTTGTATTGGAACACATTTTCATCAATGACATAGTTTTTCAACCTTTTACATGTTGACACACATTGCAACTGTTCTAAAATTTTTTTGGACAGGAAAGAATAGATTTTGTTCGAATGTATTTACTCAAACAATAGTAGCGTACATAATGTTTTTTTTTCAAGCGAATTATGTAAACATTTCCACACACATGTCAATGCATTTATGGGTACGATACGTATATGTAAAATACCAGCTTACTATATTAACGTCATGTTATATAAATAATTGTTAAAATTGTAACGCCGACAGATACAAGCAAGGAAAATCTTCCACCAAATTACTACTAGCGCTCGGCGACAAAAAGGGAGTCATTTTCTCTTGCTGGAGAGCATACGCAGTGTCTAGACCACGGTCGTAGAACAGGTCTGGACACTCGCCTATCTAACAATGTATTTTGCTTGTCCTCCTTGTTGTTTGGCTGTAGTTCGTCAAGTTACCGAGAATGTCGTACTTTTGGCGCTGTTTTCCGGGCGGTCGGACTCAAACTCCGCCCACTTTTTCTACTGTTAAATTTATGAAGTAAATAAAGATTGCTGGAACCTTTTCTTAAAATTGTGAGCGAAGAAAGTATTTCATAAATTGATAAAAAAATACGTTTTGATAAATTGTTTATCTTAGCGGAAAGGTAGTGGGCGGAGTTTATTCCGACCGCCGTAACATCAGCGCCAATAAAAGACAATACTCTCAGTAACTTGGTGAACTGCAGCCAAACAACAAGGGGGTCAAATATCCAGGCGAGTGTCCAGACCTGTTCTTCTACGGCCGTGGTCTAGACCTCTTCCTCTTAGACCGTGGATGTAATACACAAGCTCTTTGAAAACATTTTAACTCTGTAATACTCTTAATAATTTCTCTATGGTCGTCTATTCAAAAGTTCCAACTTACATTAGCTTAAGTTATGATTAAAATTGGGATTTCAGCGAAAAATTGTAATATAGCGCTATTTATTTATAATACATTTTCTGTTACTAAAATAATTATTATTTTACTATAGTAACCAAGATGTATCCTTTGTGAATACAAGTATGTATTAAAACCCTTCAGTAACTTATTAGTTTGTGAAGAAACCCGACTAAAATCGAAGCGTGTTTTCGTATTTTCTTTACTTCTTTCTCTTCTACACTCACGTGTACTCCTATTCGATAATGTTATATCTTGGTTTCCACCACTCAGGGTGCCATCTCAGACGCCCAGTGTACGTCTGTCGGACGCTTGCCTAGGTCTCATTTATGTAGGGACGCTCCTTAACTTACATGAGGGGGTGGGGCGAAGGGGAGAGAAAGATTTAGCGAAACTTTAATTGTATACCACCCTCCCGTTTATTATTTGCAGTTAACAAGTGGACTACTCTGTCAAAAATATATTACTCTGTAGGCTGTATGAGGCAGCTTTGACGTATTCGACATCCTGTACCGTGCAGTGTTATCGAACCTCGTCCACACGTCCTCAGTTCATGCACATCCTGACAACTCAAAAATCGAACAGCCAGTAATAAGGCTTAATGTTTGACGAGTCATAAGGAAATAAGTTCAGCTCACCCCAGCGTATTCGCACCGCGGTTTATAAATACACGAACATGCGCTCTGGAATCATGGGTAGACTGAAATTCCTAGATTCATCGCTCAATATTTATTTTACAGGCGCAGTTTATGGGAACGGGAAGTAAAAATTTAATTTCGTATTTTTTCCCGTTATATAGCGCTAAATATCAGCTACCTGTATTGTATTTTTAACAGTAATAATTTTTATTGAATGTTTTTCAGTCGCCCGAATTCAAGTTGTGCATACACTAAACAGTTTATAAAACCGTGACATCGTGGTTCAGCGGATGCTAATACAATTTATTACTTTTTGCTATGTAGACTCGTGAGTTTGTATCATCTTCGACGAAGTTCTCTCATTAATAATAATGCAGACCAATGAACATCATCGATGCCTCTTTTGTAGCAAGAACTTGGCGAGTGGCGTAGCAGAATATAGCCTACATTTACTGCGTTCTTTTAAAACATACATAGTTACCAATTTATATAAAAATTCTCACTTCTTGGGAGTGTTACGTTAAGTCCTGGATTGGTTTTTTAATCTAAAATTTTAATTATTAATGAAAATGTAATTGGTTTCCGTTACATATCGGAGACTTTGACCTCGAATTTATTTAAAGCACAGAATTGTAAAGTGTTCATTCAGCAATAACAACTGTTAATATGTATGAAATATTTAGGGGTAGCTATATCACGAGTTTACTGTTGACATTCTAGTTATTCGGAGTTTACTATGTTATTTATACTATATGTACACAATTTATCTCTCTCATACACGTCCTATGAAAACCCTTCCACACATACGAATACCCGTTACTTGGTAGCATAGTGATCAGTCCAACTCGCCTTCCACTACGGTGATCCTGGTTTTCACATACTCCTTAAAGTAGAGAATAAACTAAATAAATCAGTGGAAAACCACTGACAAATCAATTAATATTTAATGATTTCGTTTTATAGTGCCAGCATGCGAAAAGTGAATAAGTAAATATTTACCGTTTTCCAGTGGTATTTCCTGATTCTATAAGTTTCTAAACTATTCCATTCAGACTATGTGAAAACCACCGGGATATGATTGAATAATTACTAATTCCGATTTAGAAATTTGAAAACATTGTGATAGGCCTCCTTGCCATTCAAATTGATTAAATGCAATGTTCAATGTAAATGCAGCAAAATGTGATAGAATTATTTAGAGAGCCCGTTGAAATTTCATAGTACTCAGAATCATGTGTGTAATCTTACCCAATCGCAATAACATGTTTCATATCATTCGTATTAAATTTAGTTTTACATGCCGGCGAAAGGCGAAGGGTTTAAGAAGAGTTTTTGAATTGTGTTATGACCATTAAACTCTTCACGCCGAGGGGAAGCGAAAGTTGTGAACATGAGAAGAGCTGGCCCGAGACATTGAATTGGTGGGAAACAACTCAGGGGACGAGAAGTAGGTCAGCGTAGGGGTATGTCTTTGCCTACCCCCTGCAGTGAAATTTAATATTAACTTTATTATTATTAGTTATCCTAAAGGGTTCAAATTTTGTATATAAGTTAAGAGTGTATGTTAATGTTTACCTGTATTAATTTTGAAAAAGTCATTAAACCGGTAGTGTCGTGTTTAGTTTTGTCAGTCGTCCACAGAACCTGTGATTCGCTGGGAGTAAAAGGAGGGAGTTTTTAGAGAAAGTGCCGCGAATGTGTCGGTTAGGATGATTGCTTGGGGACTCTCTGTTCGGACACCACGAGGTGAGGTTGTACCCAAAACCGCGGCTTTTCGCGGGAATTCGCGGGGGTCCGCGGATTGTTTGAGGAGCCTCTTGTGGCCGTCACGAGACGTGGACGAGCCCTGGAGCCGAATCTCCATTTGCGGAAGTCCGCGTATTTTATTTGAGATTGACTCGGGTTGTGCCTCGAAGTCGTGGGTACTCGCAAAGGGTCCACGGAGGTGTGGTAGGTATTCGCTGGAGTCTGCACTTAATTAAGATTAGCTATTATTTTTATGTCACCAAGGGCGTACGCTCTTGGGACTGACAAGCTGAATACGGGGTTTCTTAAGTATCTAGAAACGAAAGAAATCGGCGTTGTTCAGTACTAGTAGCACTTACCGGAGCGTTCATCAAGATTAAGATACGTATTTCTCTCCAAATAATCTGAGGGTAAAAATTAATAGTTGAATAAAGGGTTCTTTTGGCAAAGGGCTTGTCTGAGATATTTTCCTGTAAACACATCTTTGCCTTTCAGAGTGCGGACGGAAAAGATACATTTTGAAGCATTTGGTGTAGTATTATTTCGGGTAAGAGTGGTTTGTAAGGCTGGCAACTACGTGTGGCCCGTGCCCTAAGACCAACCCCTTTCTTTGTTTTTTCCACCCAAAGCCTCTCACCCCTTCCCTTGGGGCCCCCTTTCCACTTGTTCCCCTATCTCCAGGAGGAAGCAAAGCAGACGGTATAATCATGCGCGAGGGGTCCCGTCCTATTGAGTTAGGCCGTGATCATCAAGCTCAATCTAGTTACGCCGCTATGAATTAAGGTAGCCACCCCCTCCTCCCCCGCTATTAATTTTATTGGCAATAAATGCGGGGGGTAGTCGTCGAGTATAAACAAATTTCTGATGGGAGGGATTAAGTTAAACGTTATATGGCTTCCTTTCTGAAGCGGGAAAGAACTTCGAAACTAACAACGTATACATATGCCGCCGCGGTATATTACACTCGTTTTAAACGTACAGTATGCGTCGAAATTTCTCAAAGAATCCTCCCAACACCTGTCAGAATAAATCAAATGAAAATGTTATATAGTTGATTAAGTTGAATCTCTGCGGGAAATAATGAAGATAAAATTCATCTTACATGTAAGGAAAATATACTTGACAAGTTTAAGGAAAAAATAAGTATGGCGTGAAACATCCCTTCACAAAACAAGTAAAATACATAATTCAGCAATGTAAAATAATTAAATATGGAGTTTCAAACCCACAAACTGGAAGATGTATGGGAACGTGGTTTACCTATTACTTTGTCTGGCCATTCAGACATTCGAGATGTACAAAAAAATCATGTAATTCACCGGATAGGGGGGTTTGAACCACTACAATTCTCAACTGTTTACTTGCATTGCAGCAATCTATGACTTGGAGTTCGATTAAGACCTTACAGAATGATACACGATACATATTTATAATACATTGTCGTCGTAGAAACCACTATGAGAAATTTCAATAGTTAAAACATGGACTATTTAGTAATGATCCATCTACGAGAAATTCATAGCAAATTGACGCCAGTTTTGACTGAAAATGTAGCCGCTTGACCAGGCCACCATGTTGTGTAGAGGGTTCGGCTGATAGAAGATTGTATGACAATAGCTCAATGTACGTGAGCGATGTCTGCTCCGGAATAACATTCAAAGAACGTTACAAGCGTGTATGAGCAATCCAGGTCCTCTAGTAATCTATGAAGATTATTTCTCGCGGTGTAAATGACAGAAAATTTATATATTTTTTGCGGTGTATTTTAGTTATTAAATAATCTAGTGTACATATACTTTTATAAGTATAGCCCACGATTTTTGGTGAAAAGAATTCTGCAACCATTTGTTTCAATGCCTTGTATACACATATATGCAGCTGTGGTACGTGGTCAGTGATTGGCTGTTTTAAATTCTCAGCGTCTCGGGGTTTTACCCGCTAATTACATACGTGTGGCGTCGCAGTAACCTTGTTACTGTTGGCACAAGTCAAATGAGCCACGTCTGTGCAATTATACATTCTGCCAATAATCAAGAAGCAGACCTGCAGATGTGCACGTAAGGCATTGAAACGAACTGTTGCAGAATTATTTTCACCAAAAATCGTGGGTTCTACACGTAAGGCATATGTGTGCACAGTACTTTTATCATTGACACTTCGTCGTAAAATGATAGGACGAGACTAAACGTCTTACAGAGGCGAGATATCAGCTACAAGACTGCTCGCCGGTGCAGGACGTGAAGTACATAAAAACGACCAACTTAAACTGTGCTAAGTGCGATAAAATCATAATTATACCTATATTTATGTGAAGTTGTGTTAGTTTTGTAGACAGTACTTGTGAGTGCAATTTCCTCTTACAAAACAATTTTAGGTGACATAGTTCTCTCATAAAGGTGCGTCAAAGTCATAATTTGCATGTTCTGCTGCCATGCAAATACTGAAAACCAGTTGACTTAAGAAAGTGAAATAATTCACAGTGAAACAACATGGCATGGGCTACGTAATAAAACATTAAGATACATCTCGCGAACTATTTTTTATATTAAAAAAAAACGTTTAATTTTGGCAAAAATTTTTCTGTACTTCTAAGATTTAAAAAATGGCTTAGTGAGTTCTTAGAGGTTTTATTACATAGCTCATGGGATGTAAGTTCACAGTGAATTATTTAATTTAAGTGGGTTGATTGGTTTTCACTATTTTCACGGCAGCACAACAAGCAAATTTTGACTTTGACTCACCGTTATGAGAAAACTATAAGAGCTATAATTGTTTTGTAAGAAGAAATTACACTCACAAGTATCATCTACAAAACTAACGATATTTCATAAAAATATAAAATAATGGTTTTATCGCACTTGAATGTGTTTTCTTTTCGTAGATAAATATCAAACTCACGTTTAGTAGTGCGTCGTAAAATTTGCGTGTTATGAGAAAGTTTCTTAAGAGAAACTACTAAACGTGAGTTCGATATATTTATCTATGAAAATAATACACATTTAAAACTATGTTTCTCTGTTTTCGATTTATTGATATTGTGCTTAGAAACATGGTTTCAAGGCAGCTAAAATCGTCTTTTTCCGACTGCTTTCACGTAAAAAATACCTACCGAATTCGTAAAACAAAAATATTGAAGCTCTTGCTAGACTTTACCTACGCACTTTCCGTAAATAAAAAAGTATGGTCATAGCTTGAAGTGCCGTAGGAAACAGCCAACGACTGAGACAATGCACGCAGTTTTCACGCTCCGCGCATAAAGGCGACTCGGTTGTTGACACGCGAGCCAGTCTATAGGCTGTTCAGTATAAACTGAGTACTCAGAAGAACTTGTAATTAATTAAAAATACAATTCATCTGGTCGATATATGTTAACTTTTGAGTGTGTAGGAACATTTACACTAGTTTATAGCTACGTGAAAGTTTTCTTGTTAAAAATAGTAAAGATGGCAGCAAAACGGCTGAAAGAAAACTTGATGCAGTGCTCACTTTATCGTGAACGGCCTATAGCTGTTATCGCCTGCCTGTTTCCGTGCCTCAAGCGCGGATTTATAAGGCTCTTAACTTATATTTCATCTAGACTAGCTACAGCCGCGTAGAGCGATATGAATAACATAAACAGAGCAGTAGTAACAGGCATAGTTCAACATGGTTTACAAATTCCTTGCTAATCCCGTTGTGCGAGAACGTTCATTCTGTCAGAAGCCTCGAAGATTCTATGTTGTCAAGTGCAAAACTTATCTATGAAGCAAGAAATATGTTCACTGACTTACTTTTCACTATGTTGTTTTCAATCTTTCTAAAACATTAAGAAGTTGTGTAAATTAAATGTTTAAGTGAACTTTTAAATAAGGGAGTTGAAAATTGACCGGTTCGCCAGAAAAAAGTACATAAAAATCTATTTTGTACGAATAAATTTCTTTACTATAAAACGTAAAAGATAAAAGAAATGAACGTCACAAAAGTTGGTAGCAATAAGGCTGCAGTGCTCTGTGGTTCTGTGTTGTGAATGAGCTCATCATCAAAGCTGTGGCCGATATGTCAGTTGTAGTCCATCCTTTACGCCACGCCCCAAGCAAATGTCTGGGCGCATGCTCGGTACATAATTTCTCCGGCCGCTCACACATTCACGACCTTCTGTTCCGGACACATGCTCCGTGCACCAGCCCCTCTTCCTTTTAATCGAGTTAGTTTTACGAGCGGCATGCGGCCTGAAATTACTCACCGGGTTAAACAAGGAGCGTGTGTAGGGCGGGGGAGGCAGTTGCATGTGATCGCAGGCACGAGGAAGGCTCTTCTACCTGGGGAGATGTCTGTGGGTGCGGTAATGATAGTCTGGAGAGTTTATAAACAAGCTGTTACTCGCCCCGGGTCCAGATTACTGCTTCCTGGAGTTCTCCGAGGATGTGCTGCAGCCATCAGGCGTCGTTGGCGCGTGGATGCACGTCAGGTGTTGCCGCTACTCTAGTCTTCTTTCTTTCTTTGTGCTCGCCGTCAGGAGGAGATGCTTATCTCCGAGGCACCTCCGACGCGCCAAGGTCACGTAAACCTCGCCTCCTGCAGATGTTCCCCAGTTCTCATAAATCTTTTACGCCTTAAAGGCGATTATATCAAGTCACTAGGTTACGATGGGTAGGACGAGATTTCAGCTTGAGACGTTCAAAGAGTATCCTGAGGATAGTTTTCGAAAGCACAATATGTCACAAGACTCGGAATCGCTTGTACGGTTTTAGACATGACCCGGTAATCGAACGAACATAGTGACCCAGGTAACTTACGGGCGCGGTTACCTCAGTTTTCAACGTCATTTTATATTTTTCTATTTGTACCACCTATGTTTTATTATTTTAGACATATATTGTGGTTAAATCTTCCTCTTAGGAAAGTTGTGCATCACTCACAGTTTTTGCGCTATGAGTCGTAAATGTCAAAATTTGCACTTTAGGCCTACGGTTTTATGTACGCCTTCTAAAATCAACTGACGTACCGAACCGAAAAAATTCACAGTGTATAACATTGCTGTAGGCTATGATTTGACATATATTAAAACAACATATAAAATATTTTTGTTTTTATATGTGTCAAATCACAGCCCACAACATTGTTTTACATTGTGATTTTTTTCGGTTTGGTATGTCAGTTGGTTTAAGTGGCGTGCATAAAACCGTAAAGTGAAAATTATGACGTTTTGCATTTCATAACGCAAAAACTATGAGAGATAAAAAAAATCCTAAGAGGAAGATTTAATCACAATTTATGTCTAAAATAAGAAAAAAAATATGTGGTACAAATATAAAAAAAAACGTTTAATACTGATGTGACGTGCCCTTAATATTACCGGCTAAAGCATCGAGTTCCAGTAAACATCGAAAATATTAATTCAAGTGGATTTTACTTCCGTCGGCTACCAATACAGGCAGTGACACTCAGACTTACATAAGGACACGGGGCCGCGGCGGCTTTGTGGCCAGACCACTCGCTTCCCATCAAGTCGATCCGCGTTCGATGCCCGGGGCGGGCGGTCCCCGGATTTTCGCATGTGGGAATCGTGCCCGGCAATGTCGGTGTTCAGCTGGTTTTCTAAGAGATCTCCCGCTACCCCCGCCCTTCTCATTCCAGCGCTTCCCCATCGCAGGACCTTATTTCATGCCATTCTTCTGAGTACGCCGATGCCTACGAGCTCTCAGTAATAAATCTGAATTTGGGGTGTGATACCCTGACCCTCGAGTATTCGCATACGATATTTACTGATTTATTTACACAAGGAAAGAGGCTGGGAGATATTTAATAGGGAACCATCCCAGTATTCGCCCGGAGTGTGGCCAGAACTGGGAATCGAACCCGTGCTGTCCAGAAAGCGAGTTTAACTTGGTGCTGTTTCACTATCTACCTCGAGAAATAAATAAATCAGTAATTTTGAATAGATTTACTGGCACTCGGTTAAGCATTTGGTATTTAGCAAGGGTTGTTGTAACTAAAAACTAAACACATAATACGTCATCAGTACCTTCTTTTTGACGCGCGTGACGGTATCGTACTTAGAACCTACTTGCAGGTATTAATATTTAGCAGGCATACACGTGACTCAGGAGGTACTATGCGCCAAAACGAGGCCAACATATTTGATAAACAGGCCCATTAACCTATACTGTACGGGCTATGAGCAATTGTTTACCAATTACCACCGGTATAATAGGTCATCCTCGTGACGTCCGTACAAAAGAATTCATCCTTGCGCCTTACGCATTAAGTGTTCAAGAAGTACTTGTACACAGTGAAGAGGGTTCGTATATTAACGCCTTTAGGTGTCCCTGTATCACAAATTCAAGGTATTCTCAGTTTCATTTGACTCGGGTAATATTTGACAGCATACTTATGTACAATAAATATAGAGGATGCTTTATCGCGGGAAAACTTGACCGTTTGCTGGGTTTCAACGCACGTTCAGATTATCAGAAGATGACTGGCTTTCGCTTTTATGTGGATCTGTTGTCCTACATGACTGAGCCAATAAGAATCCGCTATTGTATTATTTTATGCCTATTATTGTTCTACAGACAGCTACGTTGTGTCAGACGTACATCACCTTATAATATTTGTAGAGACATGCAAAATTCGCGTTATCATTTGGTAGCAGACTAAACTTCACTTTCCTATACATAACATAACATAATCTGCAATTCAATTGGCAACGAACTTTTATGTGTTGTCATTTACGTGTGTTACGTCTTTACACAGATTGGCCACTCTACAAATCCGCGGCAAGTCACGGCAATATCGGCCAGCGGGAGACGTCGAACAAGCCTATATAGCACAGACTAAAAAGTAATACAGACGTGAAATGAAGTGGCGGCTCGTTTTATACGGGCGAACTTGGCCGCTTATTGGCTGCCCGAGGTTGTCGCTACAAGCCCAGTGTATGTTTGGTTCCTGCATGTTACTGCAGGTTTCCTATTGGTCTTGCTGCCGGCTAGCAGGGCAGCCGCCTTACGCTCATTGGCGGTAGGTATTTCCGCCATGTTGCTTACCAGGAAAGCCATTTTGCTGGCGTGTGTGACTGAGTTCGCCTTACTGCCGTCTATTTCACTTCTGTATTCCTAAATATTCTGTGCCTATAGTCACTTGGATTCTAGCCAACTGTCAGAAAATAACGCAAATTTTGAATGTCTCTAAATATTTGTTGTAATTATCTACAGCGCTTTCAAGGGTATGTTGACACAAAACATTTTCGCGACATATCATCCTCTCTAACAATAAGTGTCATTATTTTGTGATATGTGGCAGAACGAATACAGATCTAGACTACAAATAGTGAAATGGATACTGTGTTTACACATTATGGTATATCGCGAAATTTTTCTGTGTGAACATACACTCGAGAAAGCTGTAATTTCTCGCCACATGTATGATTAGGCGATACACGTCTGACACTCCGTAGCTGTCTGCAGATCAATAACAGGCATTAAATATTACGATAGTGTGATTCATATTGGCTCAGTTAAATAGGGTAACAGTTCCACGTACAGGGAAACAGCAGTGAGCCTTCGATAAGCTGAACGTGCATTAAAACCTAGAAAACAGTCAAATTTTCCCGTGATAAACCATAATCTCTAATTATGTTACATTTTAGAACTAAATATGACTTGCATTGTGACACACATTACAAAAAAATGCCTATAAATATTCGTTAAATTTTACGACGGTTAACAGTACGAAACAGAGGACGTTAAGGTCAAGGGAGCGTGAAGGCCAAATTACTGCAAGTCGCCGATCAATATATAACGCCATTATAATGTCTCAGGGGTTGTCACATGGCCACGATGGTGAAGTACTACCCGTAGTTCTTACTGACATGTATGTTTTCTTTTGGTGTAAAATGCCGAATAAGAAAATAATGAGTTTTCTTAACTGCCAATGTAAGAGCCCGTTGGTTCTGTAGTTGCAGCTGTCCTGCCCACATCTCGCTGGTGGCGACTCAACGAACTGGCCTGCGGCAACGGTGTTATCTCGTCTCTTGGTCTTTCGGGGGAGAAATTAATTTCAGCCGACGTGCAGAGCGGTCTTTGGTAACAAGGACGAGGAGGTGACGCGGGTGTCGCCCGCATGCAGTGCAGCGCGGTGCCTCTGACCCGAGAAGACATGCCCTTGAATCTCGACGACTAAGGACGGGGGGCAGCTCGCGAACTTGCGACACCTGCGCGCGCCTCCCGCATTCTAGCCACTGCCCTCGACCTCAGTCCGCTGCTGCCCTCGTCTCAAGGTCACGTGCCGGGTCTGGCTGAGAAAGTTCACTGCCCACCCCTCAGCACTTTACTTCAGTCTAGTTCATTACTGTAGATAGGCTACATCGAGTGTTTGCTCATAAATGTGAACTTTCAAATCCAAGACACGACCTCGCTAGGAACACTAGGATATTATAACAGGAAAATTTAATTCGTAAGTTTTTTTATTTCGCGTATTATTGACCTTCCTGGGTTGCAATGTAAGTACGTAAAGTAGATTTCGATGAAACCAGACTTTCCCCTGAAGTTATGCATAGTGCATCGCAGCGTTCTAGCAAAACTACATCTGTAAGGACGCTCTACTCCTAAAAATTTGTAATTTTATTACTGTACCAAACATGTCCAGTGGTTACACATTACAATATTAAGTTACACGTTGACACGTTTCATATTTCATGTAAAAAAAATTAATACGAATACTTAAATATATGCAAAAAATTTAAGAGATGTTCAACAATTTTTTTCTAACGCAAACAATATTTACGCGAATTTACAAATGTGTTATATTGTAGCTTAATACATTTACTTTCACTCCAAATTATTTCATTCCTATCGTTTGAAAATAGTCAAATCGCTAATTTGACATGAGCGTATGCGAAAACTATGGAACTCTAAAAATATTTTATTTGTGGGAAATGACTATTAACGTAATGTATAAGAGATGCACAGTATTTGGAACTGTTATACAGTCACGAATTTTTCGGTCAGAGCTGTCGTAGTTGACCACGTGACTGGGCACGGTTAGTCGGAGCGTCGCAAGTGTGAGTCCGTCACACGCAGCACGCCGCAGTCATAATAAGGTTAATTCTGCTACAGGTTACAAAGATCAATGTTATAAGTTTAGGACATGTTTATGTCTCACGGACTGATAAATGAGGGATACAACACTGCAACTTATGCAATAGTTATCATAGGTTTCCTTATGACATCTTGCAAATACCAATGCTATACTATTCAGATCTTCAGGGTTCTACTATGGGTTTTGCTGCACTAATAATTAAATACTCGATATCGGTGAGCAATATTTTAAAGTGAGTTGCCGTGGTGTGCGCCTCTTTGAAGTCCGTGCAGTTGACCTTACCTGTAGTTTTCTTGTTAACAAACATCTCCCGACGTGGGTAACGGGATCTGGAAGGTGACCAGGAACAGCATAGTAAGAGTAGTCCTAACTAGGCTATAGAACCAGGCTGGACGACGACCTCCACTCCAGACATATCCTCGGACTCCTCTGGGTATCGAAACCTCTTCCTCCCGGGCGTCGCGTAATCCAACCTCTCGACGAAATATTCTTATATCATAAATCATTTGATATTTTCTGTCTTGAGGCTTCTCAAGACCATCGCAGAGAATTGAATTACAGTATTCATCATACTTAGTTGATTAAATTCACAAACAACATCAAATTCCGTTTATTTCCAATTATTCAGAAGACCGTTCCTTTCCTCCTCGTTGACATAACCGCAGAATATATTCTGTGACGTAACTATCAGCTCTCTACAAAACGTTCCCCACCTATCGATAGCTTGGTCGGAGTAAATAAATATCCTACACTGAAGAAAAAAAATATACGTCTAGATAAAGTTAAATTTGTGGAAGCTTTTACAATTTTACACTGAGCATAAAATAAACTGATTCACTCAAAGACAAATACAAATTAAATTAAAACATAGCACGGAGTATTAGCTTACAAAGATATAAACATTTACTGCTTCAAGCAGTTTAAACAACAAACATAAGCCAATTTTACCGACTTTCGTAACATAGAGAAACTATATGTTACAGATTCCTTCACAAAATGGTTTTATGATTATGATAATCAGTTTTAAAATAATTAGTATTGGCACTGAATTGAGCCATTTCATACACAATTATGAATTTAGTTCTGGGCCAGATATATAAGTGAAGACAAGTGGTTGTGTGCTAAAGTTATTATTCCCTACTATCATTGTCTTTGAAATTCAGAGGAGTGTTGTGTTAAAAGATTTGGGAGTGGAAAAGGAAAGTTAGACCGATGAAGTTGGGGCTTTTCTCGCTGTTGTGTGTATTTAACAGCGTGTTAGACACATGGCGTAATAATAATGGTTTATTTTACTATCACATTTTTTACTGAAGTGTTCTATATCAGTTACCCTTAATAACGTCACTAGTTTGTATTCAATTTATTTCACAATTTGCTTAGCTCTTTTGCGTCTACGACACAATACTTGTTAACAATTATTTTTATATGATAAATTAATTTTTTTAAGTTTTGTCCTAGCTGTATATTTGGCTATTGGGTCTGCTGCAGAGATGTACCCAGCAGGAATATTGTGTATGTATATTATGCTTAACAACGCGTCATCAATTAAGTCATCAGAGACGAAACTAATAAATCAAACGGATGGGGGAAATGTACGGAACAGGACATAGCCTGTAGTTAGGGACCATGCCAGCTTTAATCTGGAGTGATTTCGGAAAACCATAGATAAACCGAGATAAGGATGTTCAGACCAGGTATCAAACCCGCGCTCTTCCGAATGCAAGACAACCGACTGTCGCCTCGTTTGGTACTTGTAGAAAGAAAAATATATATTTGAATTTTTGTTTATTTTTATCACAATTTTTGAATTATTTGAAAGGCGTGCATGTTCTTACATCTTATTTGAATCCATTGTACATAATTAACAATGTCCTTTAAAATTAAGGTTAATTTTTATCGCATTCAGTAAGAAAACAACATAAATGCGTAAGAAGAAACATTTTTTTTTCTGGCTTTGAAACTGCGGCTTCGTCAGTTACTGAAAGATCTAACATTCTCGAAAGGCTTAGCCAACTTGGATCTGGAAGACCAGCAAATATAAACAATTCATATCATAACACATTTCCCGAAAAGTTTGGGCTTTTGAATTAGATATGACGGAGAGATTCTGAATAAATTATGTGGCGCTCTTCTTTAAGCAACCGGAATGAAAAAGTTAGGAATGAGGAGAGCTGGCTAGTAAACGCGGCGGTAATAAAAAAGTAAAAGAAAGGAAGGACTGTGAAATAATAAAGCGTACTGCAGACCCAGGATTGTCAATCACATGAATCTAGTAAAAGACCGTGTAATTAGATTCTCTCGTGACTGAGAAGGCCAATTGGTAAGGACGAATTCCAACCGCGAGTTCTGTCGTTTTCTTAAGGAGAAGAGTTTGAACTTCCCCGTGAGAACCGGGAAGAGGTTCATTAAAAATAGCGCACGTAACGAATTAAAAATGTTTTCTACTTTTTATCGCAAAGACTCGCGACGTCTTTGCTGCTCCAAGCCTTTCATTTGAAGGAGCGGTCATAAAAAGTACGAGGGCGTCTTCAGAGGCAAATGAAAAATAATATTAGGTTCTGCCAGACAGTCCGGAGGCAGCTCGCCGAAGCACGTGTCACTTCCCATATAATTATTTGAAGCACTGGTTTCTCACGGTTTTTTAAGACACGGAACAAGCAGCCAACTATCGATTTCCGATTCTTTGTGCATCACGGCGCGGTAAATCCAACATCTCTACATGCTTAATCAGTCTATCATATTTTAATGTATTCCATTTAATAGCTAATAACTATGCGGTGCATGCTGTGCACGAAAATGTACTTGACCTGATGCATGGAACATATAGTTTATGAGAAATTCTAAATGTGACTTTCTTGTGAAGTGGAGATTATTTAATTGAAAACTTAAGGGAGTTGGAACTCATTTAATTATTTAGTTATTACTGTTTATTTATTCTTCTAGCTTGTGTATAAACGAACAATTGTTTCTTATAACATCCACGTAAGTAATTACAATAATTGATGACATAAGAATATAATATATAATACTCGCATGTGGATGATTATGTCGTGTGTTCTGTAAACGGCACAGTTTAGTCCTGTTGTCGCAAAGGAATTTTATAAATAACAGTTATGTATATAAAGCTGTTGGATTAGACAATGACATATAATTAACCTACTGGTTTTGAAGAAATGCCCTAAGGGTCTAGCAACTCTTAACATAATTTACAAAATGTGATTTTATTGTTAATATTTTAGGGTTAACAATATTTTTAAAGTTTGTAAATTGCTTAAAACCCTTTAAAGAGCAAGGGACTATTGGCAGTGATTGACGGGACAAGTACAATTAAAAAAATATTTCTTATTAAAATTTTAATGTTATATTTTTTTCTAAATTTTGTATTACTATGAAATGACAACCACGGCAAACTTTTGATGTCAAGATACACGCGTCTCTAAGACACTGAAGACTTAGGTTAGCGATCCACTCCTCGTCACCTTACGTGCACCTTTCAGGAATTTTTTGCCAAAACCATCATAACTGTTCGTTACTTTCAAACGTCTCACTGAATGAGTTACGCAAACAAACGTCTTTGTCTTGCTTTTAGGTGTAGTTGTTGTACTTTAAAATAATATTTCGTGATTTGTACTAAATTTTTGTATAATGCATTTTTAAATGAATGTTTTGTTGAATTTTCTAATGGACTGATTGAAGAGCAACTGGGCTTTGAAATAATTATAATGTGCAATGTTCCTAGAAATAAGTAAATGTGCACAAGTCTAAAGAGAACATTAATATTAGAACCAGTAACACCAAGAAATAGAACCAAGAAACAAAGACCTTGGCTTTCATCAGATCGGACACAAGAAAGATCTACAAACGAATGGACACAAATGAGGTTACATATTAGTATACGCAATGCTTTTTGTTATCCCTTTCAGCGTATCACGAAGGGTGTAATTTGTCAGATTGTGTGATTGATATAGCTAATAATCCTGAAGTATTTTACAGTTGTCGTTTTGAAATAAACTTAGTTTAAGGCGGAGATTTCTATAGAGGGCGGTGGGTGAATTTAAACTGCTGGCGCACCTGATGACAGGTATTGGCGATATAGCTGCGAAACACTTGAGTTAGTTCAGCGTTTCTATGAGATATGGCGATAACGACACACTTTTGTAAACAAGGCACTATCTCATGCTTTTGGAAGAGTTCAATTTCCTCGAGGAAACGCCTAATAAGGAGGAGCGGAAGGGTGAGATTGGCAATGCTGGCCCTTTGCCCTCCTCTAACCAGAGGCCGGGGCAGATTAGCGGACGGAACAGTTATACTGGTTTAACACGACCGTTAACAACACGCGCACAGTTCCCACGCCTAGATCGTTGTAGACATCAATGTGTGCAAAGGACCACCATACGCTTACGTGCCATTCATGACACAGTAGGCACTGTTGCATTCATCTGTGTTCAGTTTGTATACTTCCCGTGCATATAATTATATACATGAGCATGTACTTTACTTGGCCAACACGACACTTGTGTAAAGAATGTGTCTGAATTCATGTTACACAATGTAAGGGCTTGTAGTGGAGACTAAGACGGTTACGTTTTGTACAGTAACTTATATCCGGGCAAGAAAAACACCTCACTACAATCACTTACATTGTGCAATGGGCATTTAGACACATCCCATACACGCACAGCGGACTGCAATAAATTATCTGAAAATTATGGTAAAAATGGCACCAAGGGAAAAAAAACTGATAATAACGTCGTTTTTTTCACACTAACACAGTGACCTTTGTATTTATTTGTACGTGCACCAGCTGAACAATAGTCACAGCAAAATTACTGTTTTGAAAATGACTAGCTCGTCTTTCACTAATGAAACAAGGTACACTTTGTAAGACCACTACTAGTTACCATAGTTATTAAGTAGCATAATAGCAAATTGAGACGTTGCTGTACATAATATTATATGGCCTGCTCTGCTGATTTAAAATAAGCTAAGGAACTTAAAAAATCATGTCCTTGTAATTTGTAACACTTATATGACCGTCATTAACACTTGAATTTCATTCAAGAAATACCACATTTTAGTAAATTTTAAAACTAAAGACATACTATTTTGGCATGAAAAGTACAACAAATACTTATGTTTTCCATTCTGCAAACAACAAACAATGACCTGCAAAATACAATTTGATAAGGAGAATTTGCGCACTGAATTGTGGGTAGAAGTAGCTGCTTTTGCATAAAGAATGTAGGAAAACGTATGGACCTATACCATCATAGTACAAACCATTTCTTATCATTAATTAATTGTTCTAGTATACTACGAATCGATAAATTGCCAATACTTCATATACGGCTGCGATAAGTTTTGTAATTTTGTGTTTCATTAATCATATTGAGTTATAAACCACGATGCAAGCTAAATTGACTCGTGCTACTGTAATTTTGTGGCATATTTCTTACGTACTTAATAGGAATTGTGGGCAGTAATTTCTAACAAGTTAAGCGTATTTGTTATTTGATTCTGTAACGATAACCACCCATTAAAAGCTTTATTGTTCAAAAAGTGAGTAGGCATACAACGAAATTTCTTTTGTCTCAAGCACACTAGCATAATAAAATGCATATTACCATTTCATATTAAACTCCATTTCAATTTACAAATAAAAATTAATGTACACACTCGAACATAATTATATCATCATCATATAAAAACTAGTATTTTGCAAATCATAAGTAATATCAAAAAGGTACATGCATAGTTGAAATTTTAGAAATTAGTATTCACCAAATTGTTTAAATTACTACGTGACGAAGTTGTTTTAACCGTTAGCATGCAACAACAGCCAAAGTGAACAAATTTCTAAAATTTAAATTTTACTCCTACCTTCTTGATATTACTTATGGTTAGCAAAATATTAGTGTTTATATGCTGATAGAAATACGCAAAAACGTATTTTTCCATATACTTATGCTAGAATATGTACATGCTAACATACATCTATATAATAGTAGATTATTCTGGACTATATTATCATATGATTGTATAACATATGGTATCATAAAGATATGGTACCATAGGGCCTAAATAGTAAGCATAAAAATGGTCGTATTATGATTGTGTGCTTTAGACGAGAGAAAAGTCATTGCATAGGAAAGTAATTTATTAGTTGGTAACTAAACGATTTTTTGTTACTTGTCACAAATTTCATCTCTCTCCTATAGTGAGAACTTTTTCTATACGCATCTAGCTGTTCCTAAGTCCAAATAAATATTACGCTAGGAAATAATAATAAGTATATTTAGCTCTCTACAGTAGATGGAGTGGACGCGATGTCTGCTGAACATGCTGCTAGAATTGTCTGGTCAATACAGTGATAACTAGAAAGCTTAAATCAGCAGTAGCACTCTACAAACGAAACCTACCTATCATGTATATACAAAGTAAATAGATGCTCTCATGTTTACAGAACGTAATACTCGTCTGTACTCTATGACTAGTGTTTTTCTTTATGTGAAATAGCTGCCCACAAGATACACCTCACCTCGTATGGCAACTTGACTAATAAAGAAAAATATGCTATCTTACACTACTGAAGGTTGCTATGAGGTACATAATAGCTCTGTGAATTCTGGACCAAGCATCCTCCATTTCGATACTGTTTTAAAATTTTTAAGGTAAAGGAGAGGTGGTAATATGAAAATGCACGTCAATAACTGCGAGGGAAATGCACTTCGGTCTCCTGAAATGTCATTATTACCTCAAGATACTACAAATCACCCGACTGGTGCTTCGCAAGAGTCACGAGACCTAGGAAAGTCATGAATGATTTTACCTGCTTCACTATTGAGTTCTACTATGTCCACATATGTAGAGGGACCTAAAGACTATGCAATTGATACGCATCATGATACAGAGACAGTTAGTACAATGCGTAAGCTTGCTGAAGTCTTGCACGATAATGAAGAACTTCGTAATAATGCAGTCGTGAAATAGGACACTGCAAGTGAGACACAGAAGACGAGGGAACTTTATAGTGGTTATCCTGTAGAAGACAGCGAGTATGTGAAGAAAATACAATTTGATGAAGTAATCACTGAACATTGGGGTGATGAAGACAAAGCTGATGAAGATTATCCAAACATTCTCACGAATCTCCCCAGTGTAGTGACAATGAGGGGAGATATGAAGATGTCAGAAGACCAACATATTGGTTAAGAATTTTCCTATAATCCTAATGAACTGGTGGTCAGACTCAGACTATGATCTTTATGCAAGATGCCTTAGATTATTCTCAGGTACATATAATATATTTGGTTCATCCAATAAATAAAGGAATATGCTGTATTAAAGAGAAAAATAAATGTGTTCTCATTATCTGTCTATGTAACCTAGAAAATAGTAATATACAGACATTTTAGAATGTTTTTTCTTGGTTCGTATACTGCTACTATTATTATAACAATACTGTAGATTTTGATGAAAGTGCTTGGCTACCTCTCTGCACTATGAAACGCATATATATTTGTAGTGTAACCACTTTTTGGTGTCATGATGGAAGGTATCCAGGAGGTTAGTATCATGAATTGTATCATGAAAAGTATTCTTAACAGTTTCCTGAATAGTATCCTAAATTATATCCTGAAGTATGGTATCCTGAAATAGTATCCTGAATAGTATCCTGAACTGTACCCTAAAATAAAATCCTGAAATACGGTTTCCTGAAATAGTATCCTGAATTACATCCTGGATAGAATCCTGAATAGTACCCGGATAAAAAGATCACGTGAAGTATCCTTAAGTACAGTATCCTTAAGTACAGTATCCTAAATAGCATCGTGAAGTATAGTATCTCTATGTATAGTGCCCTGAATAGTATCCTAAATGATAGTATCCTGAAATAGTTCTCAAGCTGTTCGCCAAAGTTCGTCGTTCGCCTATTGCCACCACTTTGGCGAGGGAGGTGAAGGCAAGGGCATGTACTGATGATTGGCATGGGGACGGGTGAGGAATTAGCTCGGACAGGTTCTGACATGTACTTCAGTGAGGCAAAAGAGGAGAGGGCGAAGAAGGGAGGGGAGACGGCAAAGGTTCTGACATGAACACCAGTTAGGGAGGTGAAGAAGGAAATAGGTAGAGTGGGGGAAGGCTGGGTAAAATTGCATGGATGTACAAACTAAAATCAGTTCCTTGCAGGTTGCGGTAGTGGTTGAGTGCTATCTGCCATGTTTGAGGGCCGAATAGTTGTGCATGTATCAAAATAATTTAATTAAATTGATTGAATTTATTGGAAATCGATCGACTATAGCTAAAAGTGTGTGTGTAGAATCAGGGACCTATAGAACTGTTTCTGTTAGAGTTGAAATTATATATATATATATATATATATATATATATATATATATATATATATATATATATATATATATATATATATATATACACACACTGGGTGATGATTGAATAATACATTTCAAAAATTTTATTTTAATGATCTGATCGTTTGAACTGAATGGCATATGATCAGGCATGGAGCTCAAGCAAATTTTGCTTTTAAATAATGTATATATTAATAATAATTAGTAATTTTTTATGTATAAGATTTTAAGTTATAAAATTTTAAGGATGATAACTACACCTAGGCTGCATGGCATGTGGTCCTTACATACAGTGCAAAGCTAGAATCAAATAATCGATTTATCGTGCCTCTGGTGGCCAACTAAAACCAAAATGGCAGCCAAGTCGAAGATTGTCGATGGTACCGGAGGTGTCAGTACCAAAATAGCGGCTCCTAACAAACGACAGTCGAAAAGTAGTAGGTAAACAATATGGCAGAACATGACAAGTGTTTTTCAATTTTAAATTTTTGGAATGTTTGGAATTCTTCTTCTTATTTTTTCATATTTAAAAACTTTAGGAATTTCTAATTTTTTGAAAATTTTAGAAATGGTTGGGAATTTTTGGAAATTTTTAGATATTTTTTATATTTGTTACCTTGAGTTCAAATTCAATATGGTGACCGTGACTCTTCCAAGATGACTGGCTTAACACCATCAGTGCCGTCTTACTCCTAACTCTGGTCCCTGTCGTGGTGTATCGGCCAAAAACATCTACTGATGTTAATTACTTACCTTATTATTTGAACTATATAATTCAATACATTGTAATAAACAATTTTTTTAAAATCCTTGTTTAAAATAACACTCAAAAATTGTTTAACACGAAATTTATTTTCATAGTAATAATATTTTGAAGAAAAAGAATTCTCACTTATCAAGTATTTTGGGCTTCTGACTCATGTATAATCTGGGACAAGGCATCTAACGTATGATTACACCGCAATCAGTCAGGCATATTTATTATTTTCACAATTTGCCTGACTGCTTGTGACCTAATTATACTTTACCAGCTCAATCACCATGTTTGTACTGTAGTGCAAAGTAAATAGAATATGTGGTATAATCGCCGAAGTAACGTTTTCCTTCTCCGAATTAAAAAAAAATCTGTAACAGAAATGTAGCCTTAAATTGCCCAGCGACCCTGAAATTCTCTCGGGTGCCCAGCTTGTCCCACTCAAGGGCGCGGACCTCACTAGGTTATTTTTGTTATTGATTATCGGCAGGACTTTTTTTCTCCCGCGGGCAAGTGCAGTGCTTACGTTAAATACAGAACGAATGCAAAACAGAGGTCGGGGGAATCGTCCGGGCCGTCTTAAGGGGCAGTGTGTTGGTCTCCGGTACGGACCTGGACAAACCCACCGTCTATTATTCAAAGGGCGCTGCCCGCGCGGTCGACGGCGATAGTTCTTCTGGGGCAAGGCCACGGTGCACGCTCCTGCATAATGCAGTCTGGGGAGTTTCCGCGCGCAACCCAACCTGCCTTCCCTTCCCAGCTGTTTTCACACAGGCTTGTAACAATAAAGACACACAATCCGCAGGTAGGTATAGACGGTTCACGTTTGAGTGAGTACTTTTAAGAAACTACTTACGTCATTACTTTCAGTTAATTTATAATTTCCTGCCACTATTTTATATAAACAATACTCCATAAGTAACAATACTTAAACATTAAGATCCCATATTTTTTAGTTTACTATTCTAGACAAGGTGGTCCTCAAAAGTGCTCAATTTATCGCGTACCAGCTATACCTAGAGACAGGAAAAAGATACGGGGTTATTGGTGTGTAGTAGCTTCCAAGTATATATGCGTACTCAAGAGGACAAAGCTACTCATTGGTTGCTAACTGACACAGTGATATCACACTGTTTGGTCTGAATTTAGTTATTTCTTTATTATTGGTAGGGATGTTGAAATTTCGCGAATTCAATTACCTTCATGTTATAATCAAATATCCTATGCATATTCCAGCCATGTCTATTCGCTCATTCTGCTGTTCTACTGAGTAGCAGCTAGTGGACAAATGACCGGGACTTGAGTATGCATAGGATATTTGATTATAACATGCAGGTCATTGAATTCGCGAAATCCCACCAACTCTAATTATTGGCACAGCTGCCTCTCAGATGTGCCAAATGTAGGATAACGAAGTTTCTGTGAAAATAATTTTGCCCCAGTTTGTTGCACTGCCATACGTGTGCATCTGCAACTATATGCTTAGCAACGTGCCTTCGTGAAGTGACGTCTCTCATTTTACTGTACCTATCTCAGTAAGGTTACAGCAACACCACATGTTTGTGATTTGCAGGTACAACCCCAAGACACGTGATAGTTAAAACATCCAATCACTAAAGCCGAAGATTTTTGGTGAAAAGAGTTTTGTAACAACTTATTTCCATGCCTTACGCGCACGTCTTCAACTCTGGTTCGTGGTTATTGGCAGAGTATAATAGGGCAGAGGCGTGGCTCATTTGACTTTACCATCCAGAACAATGTTACCGCGACACCACACATCCGTGATTTGCTGATAGGACCCCGAGACGCCGAATGTTAAAAACTTCCAATCACTGACCATGAAGCAGAGTAACATATGTGCACATAAGGCATTGAAACCAATTGTTGCAGAATTCTTTTCACCAAAAATCACTGGCTCTACCATTCACTGACTATGAAGCGAAACTGCGGATGTGCACATAACTAAGGTTAATTCTACTACAGGTTAGAAAGATCAATGTTATAAGTTTGGCACAGGAAAACATTTTTCCCGCTTGAGCGCTGGTATTGGTAGTGCACCAAACTGACCAATCAACAGAGCTTTCCTGAATTTTAAGTTGCATAAAGTTGATAATTTAAAACACGAAGTTGGTTTATTTTCACTTTAAAATTAAGTTAAATGACTTCTGTCATTTTTGAGCCTATTTAAATTTAATTTTACTACAGTTTCGTATGTTTCTGGTCCCTGTGCGATAGCAGCGAAACTAGCGGCAGAAATTTCCCCTGTGCCAAACTGTCCCATAAGAAAACACATTTTCTTTCTAACCTATTACAGCATTTACCTTAACATAAGGCACTGAAACGAACTGGGACAAAATTCTTTTCACGAAAACTTCGTGGCCCTAAGAGCCAGTTGGAAATGTGACAAGGATTTACAGCTGTTTGAGTTCCTAGATTGTGCCTACAACAAAATGCGATTTTTTTTTTTTAAGTCTCTACCTATACCGAAAAACGGGCATTGGACACTATTACTTTTTTTCTGTACGTGACTGCCTTGACAAAAATGACTCACGACAATTTCCAAATAATAACTGACCAAACGAAATAACATTAAAACGTGTTAAAAACCGCTGCAGGAATATCCAAATGTTTGTTGCCTCGCGCGGGCACCTAATATTTGTATGTTAGATCTATATTGACCGGAGACAACGGAAACATGGAACACTTTTGTTGTTTGGTAGGTCTGCTGTTCCAGCAGGATTTGATTGGGAGTTTTTTTTATGATAGCCGGCAAGGGGAGGGGCTGAAGTCAAGTCCCAAGCATGATGTAATATCTATTTTTAAACCCCAGTGATTAGGTGAATACCCGGAATTTAGTCAGAGTATATAAGCCCCGAGTCGATAGATTTTGGGAGATCGTTATTGGTCGTGCTAGAAGAAGGTGCTATGCCTGTGGAGAGAGATTGGCGAAGACATCTTGGTTACGCCAGAGTCTACTGTGAGGCTGCAGGCACATACCTTCGGAGCAGTATTGGGCGAAACAAGAGGACCGTTGCTGCGGGTCGACAGACAACAAGGAGGTGCGCGACGGGAGTCAAACCGAAAAACTCAAGAGTGAAGACAGTGGTGTGCTCGGTGTGCTGCGAATCACATTGTGAGCCATCATAACTTTGGACTTATAAGGTTGTACATTGTCACTATTTGAGAGACGGTTAATTGGATATATGCCTGAAGTTTTATTGTAATTTGTTGCAGTCTTCAATTAATTAATGGTAATAATTTTTTTCTTTAACTGTCCAAGTTAATTAACGTTTCTGTGACACAGTAGTAATTGTGTGCATAATTAAGGTATTGTGAAAATTATAGTTGATTGCATTTTTTTGTGCATTTTTGTAAGCGATGTGAGCTTGTAAATCTATAACTTACTTCAACTCTTTTATTTCTAATTGTAACACCTCTATCCCAAAGAGCTCAGAATTTCCCAACTGTAAATTTTTGCTAAACATGTAATTATATATATATATATATATATATATATATATATATATATATATATATATATATATATATATATATATGCATGCACACTACACGCATAATTCAGTCACTGATATGCTCCCTTCAAGGGAGCATTAAATACAAACATGTAGGGTACTACAAATAGCGATTAGTTTTGTTTCTCGCACTAGGATAGTGCTGTCTGAAGGCATAACAAATTATACTGCCTGTGTATTTTTTTACTGCAGGCCTACTGTTTTGTACTTTGATATTACGGGAAGTAATTTTTTTTAAATTATATTAAATTGACTTTCCACATCCTCGAGCAGTTAGTTCACACAGGACGTAACGGAATGACGATTAATAAATCCTCCAGCGAGTGAATTTTCATAAGCACCGTACGTTCTGCCGGGCGAAAACCCAGGGTGGGTTTACTCCAGCAAAGGTGCACCACGTGGCAACGCTGGGAAAGGTGTCACCCCGGCCATAAATACAGACGCGTTGCAGTGGCGTGTAATGTGCAGCAGCGATAACAATCACCTGCCTGCCCCTGCTTCCGTGGCCATCGCGCGTGTCGTGATTTGCGGGAGTGCCCTGTGTACGAGGGTGTCAGAGGGGAGGGGGTGGACGTGACTCACTCCTGTCATTACCTGCAGCAGGGTAGCTTCCCATGGAGTAAGTAGCCAGATTGCCAGCCTACTGGCTTGCCGCACCAAGTGGCACGTCACAATCACACTGCAACGTTGCCAGCTGCGCTAGTGTCAGATCGCACACACTTTTTTTTCGGACAGGGCCTAAACCTCAGGAGAGTAGTTTGGTTTTATAGGCTTTATTACTAGGTTACATTATACTTGACATTGAACTACAGTAACTATTACTTTCTAATACATAACCAAAGAGTAGTGTTTCGCGGTCCCGATGTTATAAAGTAACACCAATAACCCCTCCCCTTCCCACCGTTCTTCTCTTCGATTATGTGATTGGTCAAATGGCGCTGTTCAAGCAGCTTCCGTAAAGTAAGAGCGGTCTGGACGTTATTTCAATATTCTATCTAGTGTAAGTCCAATCACTGATGGGGAGGGAATGATTATGCCTCCCCCACCCCCTGCATGCGACCATAGCTACTGGAGTAGGCCGTTCGGGATAAAGTGAATACTAAAAATTTATCCTTTGAAAAATAGCACTAGCTGTTACTGCATATAATTCAACATTAACTATAGTTCCCTTACTGCTTGTATGGCTGGCAGCGAAATTACTGAATATAGTTCCATGTATTTTCCTATTTAAATTGAACAATACTGAAAAAAAATCAACCGAAATCTATATAATTGTACTTAATACAATAAATAAACTTTTTTTTTATCAAATTTTGTTGATTCATACCGTCTGCGTATTTTATCTTACACTCGCAAACATAAAGTGATGTGTCCAGAGAGGGTAGATAATTCCCGGCGTCAGCCGTTACGCGCGGAAAGATACGAATTGGCTGAAAGTTGAAAGCTAGCAGGGCTTTCTTGAGCGCTCACGTCATCTCGAACCACTTATACATTAGTGCAAGGCTGCCTTACCCTTACCCCAGGCCCTCTCCCTTTACCATGCCTAGGCCCTAAGACGCTGGATATACGTAAACAAAACGCTTATTTATTTATTCATTTTCGATTCGTTATTGTTTCATTAGCCGGTCCAATACCGGTATAACACTAAATAATATGTATATGTTCCGAGAACCAAATTGACAATTATGTTATGAATATGTTATTCTGCGATTGTAAATTAAAATATAATTAAAGCTAAACGATACGCTTTAGTAATATATTTAACTAAAATATACATTTCGCTGGTATTGCGCTGTCCAACTTGTACAATGACGGTTAATATGTAACAAGAAACTAATGTGTGAAATATTGTTGTGTACGTCAGTTTTTAACCTATACCGTTATATTTATATTTTGAAGTGTGTGTATGCGTACGTAAACGTGATCACAGCAATGAGGGGCCGCGGTGGCCGAATGGCTAGACCATTCGCCTCCCACCAAGGCGATCCGGGTTCGATTCCCGGCGGTTCTGTCTCCGGATTTTCTCATGTGGGAATTGTGCCGAACGATGCCGTTGGTCGGCGGGTTTTCTCGGGGATCTCCCATTTGCCCCGCACCTTCATTTCGGTTCTGCTCCATACTCACCTCATATCACATCTCACCAACGCTAATGCCCTCGATGTTAAGCACTGACCAATATCTCTCACTCACGTGACGTTAATAATTTAAAAGACTAAATTTGTTTATTATTCACTTTAAAGTTAGGTTAAATGACTTTTCCATTTGCCAAGTATAATTGAATTTGATTTTATTC
Source organism: Medauroidea extradentata (assembly GCA_003012365.1). Lineage (NCBI taxonomy): Eukaryota > Metazoa > Arthropoda > Insecta > Phasmatodea > Phasmatidae > Medauroidea > Medauroidea extradentata. The sequence continues at coordinate 83,206 of PNEQ01106720.1, forward strand.
CAGTTTCGTATTTTATTAGGTCCGTTATCAATTGCAGCGTAACTAGCGGCAGATTTTTTTCCTGTACCAAACTCTCCCTTAAGAAAACACATTTTCTTTCCAACCTGTAGTAGCATTAACCTTACCTTGAGTGTCTTCTCTGGTATTCTTTATATGCTTAGCGACAGCAAGAATAGTTATTTATATGTTAAATTATATTCGCTCGTGCTCAGCCATTTTTAATTCGCTTTCGGACGGAAACAATTTCCTGCATTTAGGGGAGGAGAATATTGCTACGAGAATAAAAATGTTGGAGAACAAATTATTACGAGACGATGTTTTCAAGAATTTATGTTGCTATTTCAATTGCCAATTTGTTCATAGCTTTCAGGGCATTTTGAAAACTCCGTAAAAGAGCCTGGAGCAATGTGTGCCTCGCCAAGATATACAGAAAGGTCAGCGGTGGCATATGTGTAGTTTTGGTAGGTACTGAGTCTCTCTGAGTTTAATATAGCATGTAAAAACTCATGCATTGTGTCCCGGTAGGAAATGATAATATTCTAGGATGTGATAGTACTGGCCATTGTGATCAACGTGAGACTTAAAACATCCAATCATTGACTATGAAGAAGTACTACAGATGTGCACGTAAGACAATGAAACAAACTAGGGCAAAATTATTTTCGCGAAAATTTCATGGCCCTGATGATAATACTTTACTTCCGAGTACTTACAAGGGCAGAATGAGATGTAAGTTATGCGAGTCATCACTAGAGACGGGAATTTTTTGGTGAAATATTTCTGTCCCACTTTGTTTCAGTGCCTTACGTGCACACCTGCAGCTCAACTTCATGGCTATTGACAAGAGAATTTTTTGTGCAGAGTTGTTATTCATTTGACTGTGCCAATCAGTGCATGGATAACTGCGACACATCACAACTGTGATTTGCGGGTTTAACCTCTAGACGTTGTGTGTTACAGCATCCAATCACTGACCACAAAGCAGAGATGCAGGTGCGCACGTAAGGCACTGAAACAAAGTGTAACAAAATTCTTTCCGCGGAATTTCCTGTCTCTAGTCATCACTTTACAGGAGGTTGAAAAGTCTCGTGTAGAGCGTTTAACTACTGGACAGAAGCACTCTTCGTGGTAGGCCAAGACAACTTGGCCCAACGAGCGACATCGAGCGAACCTACGTCGTTTGCAGTCTAGTCTGCTGATAGAAAATAAAATTAATTTTGATCGTCCCTAATTACTTATATAAAAGTTTCATTCGAATTAAGTATTACTCTGTGCCAGTTATTCTAGTCATATTTAAAAGTGATTTTCAAACTTATGTTTAAAGCCAGTCAAAGGCACAAAATACGACGTGATAATTTTAACTATACGGACCAAAAATTAAAAATTTTAGATCATTTACTGGTTGAGCAATATAATATTCAGACATTTTTATATGAACTAATCTCTACGGCTGTGCGTGCCAATAGAAAAATTTGTGAATAAAAAGGCATGTTTAGGTGACGTGGGAAATTTCACCTTTCTCGGAGCCATTATATGAGCAGATAAAAGTAACAATACAAGAAAATATTTTTGTCAACTTATTGAGCATATTATATTTTTTTAAGGGCATCCGAATACCACGCGCTTCAAATAATGCGTTGTAAATGTGCGAGGAAAGAGATGTTTTTTTAAAGAAACTATTCCACATGTGCGCATTGTACAAATGTGTGAAGAGAAAATATTCTTCGCACAATGATGAACGCTCATTAAAAAACTGTTTGGAAGCCCTCTAACATAGCTAAAAACGGGCGTTTTCATACTGCCATTCTTCAAAATTCACCCTTATGTACGCGAAACTCAGATAAAATTGTTCACTTAACTTTACTACAGACTATCAGCAATAAAACTATATGGTCATCGTTTAAAGTCCCATAGTAAACATGGATTGGCGGGGGTCTTGTGCGCTAGTTCAGTGCTTGGTTCGTAGTGGCGATGCGGCATTTCATGCGCGTTTCAAGGTCGCCCTTATTAACTCCGGCTCTTCTGAGCCTTTAAGGCCTCGGTATACAGCAATTTTCATCATCACGTTTTTATTTTTATATTTGTACCAGATTTTTTTTCTTGTTTTAGACACAAAATGTAAGCAAATTTTGCTCTTATAAACATTTTTTAAGCTAGCATAGTTTTTGCGTAATGGCTTGTTAAAGCCAAATGTTGCATGTTTTCGTTTTAAGGACGACACTAGAACCAACTAACTAACAAAACGAAAAAAAAATTCACAATTAATAACGATGTTGTAGGCTACAAATTCAGCTATGTTAAACGGTAAAATAAAATAGTTTTGTATTTTAAAAAATATTGAATTTTTAAAATTTAAAATTTAAATTTCAGCATTTATATTTAAATACACAAAGTTTTAATTCGTTATTTTTATGTACTTGAAATTGTAGCCTGCGGCGTCTTTATCCGCTGTGAATTTTTTCAGTTAGGTATGTCAGTTGGTTTTAGTGTAGTCCTTAAAAAGGAAACATGCGAATTTTGACTTTAACTAGCTATTACGCGAAAACTATGAGAGATAAAAAAATTTCATAACAGCATATTTTGACACATTTTGTGTCTAAAATAATGATAATAAAAATATCTGGTGCAAATTAAAAATAAAAACTCGGTGCTATCAAGTGACGTGTTTCTGAAGCACAATCTCTGACACTTTCGTACATTTTGTTCCGTTGCATGAAACTACGCTAAACGAATGTGTCACTCTGGTGAAATGTTTGTTCATAAACTTGCCAGACCTATTTCTTGAGATTGCTAATTTCTATTTTTTCTGTACTGACTTTGAGATTGACTTGCAAAAACCCTGGAGATTTCTACTTAGTTTTATGCGTTTTTTTAATCCTAAGCACTTCTTAAGGTGAATGTTTCTAAATAAATTTAAAATTTATCAGCTTTGCCCGACTACTTCGCTTTTTTCTGTTCATTACTATAGTTATCGCTGTGTGAAACAAGAAGTGTGTTAATTTGTTTGATTAAAACAACGTTTTGAATAGTCTAACAAGTGTAAATTAATTTTTCTTTTGTAATTGGTTCGCTGTTGAGAAATTTGCACTATAATTGGGTTTTTAAATAAAAACGCTAGACTGAAGTGTCATGCAATTGTTTCTGACATGAGCAGTGGTAGTTAATGAAGATAAAATTGCTTCTCGATTGTCAAGAAACTGGGATGTTTGACTTGTGGCCTAAGGTAATTACGAAATTCTACCTGTACTCATTAAACGGAGTTTAACAATACAATATACGTTTCTGAGACCTGCATCGCATAATAGAAATCGTTATAAACTAAATTACCGTACTCGTGTTGTTGCAAATTTTATTGCAAAGAAATGAGGCTTGAATACCCGTAGTAGTGCTTTAAATAGCCTCTGCTTCCCATACTGCGAGCAGGCATTGTCTGTTTACGGGTTTTACAATTGTGGCAGTTAATTTCATTTTATACCATATGAACAGTCTTAAAAATTTGCAGTTAACAATAGCGTTTCCAGTAAACAGCTCGTTGGACCCGTGCTAGTAATTAAAAGTCCAGTATTTAATTTTTATCCGCTATTTTACTGCATGAAATTTTAATGCCAATTTCATAAGTCCAATTAACAAGTGTTCATGTACAGTGGATTTAAAAAAAATCGTTACTTTTCTGATGTAACTATTATTTGTTTTATTATACACTAATTTTTCTTATGTACAAAATTAATTATAGTGTAAGCAAGGGCAACAAGTGATTTGGCATCATATTGCAACAATTCAAAGCACTGGCACTACGTGAGAGATTTGATGCACGTATCATTATTAGTAACTTAAATACACATATCTTAAATATACACATCTTAAATAGACTTATCTTAAATAGACTTATCTTAAATAGACATATCTTAATTAGACATATCTTGAATAGACATATCTTGAATAGACATATCTTAAATAGACATATCTTAAATAGGCATATCTTAAATAGACATATCTTAAATAGATGTGTCTTAAATAGACATATCTTAAATAGACGTGTCTTAAATAGACATATCTTAAATAGACATATCTTGAATAGACATATCTTGAATAGACATATCTTGAATAGACATATCTTAAATAGACATATCTTAAATAGACATATCTTAAATAGACATATCTTGAATAGACGTGTCTTAAATAAACGTGTCTTAAATAGACATATCTTGAATATACATATCTTAAATAGACATATCTTAAATAGACGTGTCTTAAATATACGTATGGAACTGAAAGTGAATTGTTGCCGTTGTAAGAAATTTGATAGATGAAATATTTTGTAAACAAGTGCATGAACAACTACAATTTTAGGGCGATTTTATTTCACGTACTGAAACATTCTCAGGAATTCCATTCTATACATATTTTAAAGTTTCTTACTAACTAGTAATGATGACGATCACTTTACTTCGTATCTAAATGTTTATATCATGAAATAACTTAATTTATTTAAATAAGTAACATCTTCAACGAATATAGTACCAAAAAAATATTTGATGTAAAATTTCCACAAATAAAATAGAGTCGCTTTTTAAAGTCCATTAGAGGAAATTGTAAAATAATAACACTGCACATCAGTTTAGAATAGAAGCGAAGCGGTTACTCTCGAATGTAGCAACATAATAATACCGCTCACGCATCAAACGTGGAAAAATATATCCGGTACCTACTACGCGCTTATGCGTAGCTGTGTGTTCGTAAATACGATTTTTAACGAAAGAAAACAAGCTTAAACGATGACGTACAGGTAGTTTCGAAACACCACGTTAGTTAGAAAAATGATTTCTGAGCCCAAAAATTGACCAAAAACAGTAAATAAAGTAATGGGGTCACTAATGAAAGTGTCTGTCAGGCTAGTGATTTACGATACATAGATGCGATGATATTTGGTAACGAGAACTAGGCAATATTTTGTTTCAATGCCTTATGTGAACACATGTGTCCCTGCTTCATTGTCAGTGATTGGAAGTTTTCAACTTTCAACGTCTCGGGGTCCTACCTGCAAATCACGGACGTGTGGTGTCGCGGTAACATTGTTCTGGTTGGTGTAGTCAAATGAGCCACGCCTCTGCCCTATTATACTCTGCCAATAACCACGAACCAGAGTTGCAGGTGTGCACGTAAGGCGTTGAAACAAGTTGCTGCAGAATTCTCGTCACTACAAATAACTGGCTCTAGCGATACCGCGCCAGATAAACCGTGCCTTACTCACACAAACACACGGCAGGGATAGGCAGCATCACTAATGAAGTGACAGTTAAACCAGTGTAGGTATATTGAATGGCTGGTAGTCCCGGCGTGCATCACCAGGTGCTGCGTCTCGGCAGGAGAACTGTGACTTGTGGCCTTGGGCCAGGTGGATGTCCACGTGGTCGCGCCGTCGCCCCTAGGACAACATGTGCGAAACCTGGGCTAAACCGCGGGCTGTCTGTCCCTTACCAAGCCCTTGCTTTCCCAGTTTATCTAGCAGTAGCTGAGACGTCTCTGTTTCGTTCATGCCCTGGCCACAGTCGATTCCCCATTAGTAGGGCCATTAATAGAGATGATGGTTAGAGGTGATGCTTTATCGTGGGAAAACTTGACAGTTTGCTGGGTTTCAACACACTTTCAGCTTACCAGAATATTACTGGCTTTCGTTTGTACGGAGAGCTGTTGCCCTATTTGACTGAACTTACAAGACTCCCGCTACTGTAATATTTGATGTCTGTTATTCTGCATACAGCTACGTCTTGTCAGAAGTAAATCACCAAATCATACATGTCTAGAGTCCGGAAACACTCGCGGGTTCATTGACCTGTTGGCTAGCGTTAATAATATACTAAAGCAGATAACAGCTTCTCATTGGCTGCTGGCTGTCTCGGTGATTTCACGTGATTAGGCCTTCAATTACTTTCTTCGTTGTTATTGACTGAGCTCTCTACAGGAGGTGTCAATTACTGTAGGTAAAAATAACAACTGCGAAACTGACAGGAACATACAGATGTTTTAATGTAGCTTGTACCCAAACGAAAACGCGAATTTTTCAGGTCTCTATACATGTCACAAGAAATTACAGTGTTTTCAAGGGTACGGTGCCACAAAAAATGTTGCTATATACCATCATTAGAGATTATTGTTAGGGACACTGGGAAATCGCGAAAATGTTTAAAATAGTCTCCAATGAACTGTATTATATTAACTGTGACACGTGTGAACAGTTTTGGGACAAATCACACACGCTGTGTGTCCAAGCTGTGCAGTTCTAACTGGGCCTGTTGTCGAGAGAACAAATGCTACAAATAAACGATAGCCAATGTTGATACGAAAAATTCAGTGTTATATACATCGCGTTGGAGCCTAGCAAACAGTCAACTATTCCCGCGATTTGCCAGTGTCTCTAATTATTGTATATCGCGAAAATGTTTTGGGTCAACGTACCCTTGAAAACGCAATAATTTCTTGCAAAACACATGATTGGGTGATGTACGTCTGACACAACATAGCTGTCTGCAGACCAACAACAGGCATCAAATATTACAATAGCGGTATTGTTATTGGCTCAGTCAAATAGGGCAACAGCTCCAAGAACAAGAGAAAGCCAGTAATAAATAGATAAGCTGAACGTGTGTTGAAATCATGCAAACAGTCAAGTTTTCCCGCGATAAACCATCATCTCTAGCCATGAACTTTTTGATAAAATAATATTGCTACAGTTTGTTTCAGTGCGTCGTGTGCACATCGGCAGTTCTGCTTCATGATCAGTGATTGGGTGCTTTAACGTTCACGTGACTGTGGTTCTACCTGCATATCGTATACGTGTGGTGTTACAGTAACCTTACTGAGATTGGCACAGTCAAATGGAAGACGCAAGTTCACAAAGACAAACTGCCAATAACCACGAAAGAAAGCTGAATATGTGTACGTGAGACACTAAAACAAATTGGGGCAAAAATTTTTTTCCCGAAACGTTTGTGGCGCTATCCATTATATTCTTACCGTACAAGCTTCTAGCAAGATTTCCCCACCAGTTATACTTACGAGGAGTCTTCACCTGTTTCAAATTTACACGTTCGATGCGTGGAAACAGCGTAGCGGTAGGAGCCAAAGTACCTCGCTTGACGGGAAGCATATCTCTTCTATTCACAGCGCATCAAACTGGCGGGCAGTGTTTTCGTTGTTTCTTTTTTCCATGTGAATTTAAACTGTGACCCTAAAATTTTATATTTGTATAGTATGTGGTAATGGCCAACGCTTGCCTCTCGCTTTGCACTTTACGAATTCAGGTGTTATTTTCGAAATTCAGCAGTAAATAAAAATCCGTTTTTAGCCATTTTGGAGACCCCAAAAATCATGATTCTAACAAACATGTTGAATTAAAAAAAACTTAGAAGCATATTTTTGAGTGCGTATTATTATCGTAGATAAACGTAACAGGAATAAGTAGAGTCCCAGATAATTCGTGGGTTCAACGACCAGCAGGCTGAACTCCACAGTTCTGTGTACTCTTGTCTTCAGCTAGTTGTTCATTGGCTGCTGCTCCAGTGAGTGAGCATTTGAACATTTGACGATGTAGCGCGGGAGTCCATGAGTGTTTTTATGCATGTCCGCCATTGGTTTGGATTCATCAAGGTCACGTTTAATAAACATTGACCCGATCGAAAAAGTTTCCAACACATATATGACTTAGAAATCCAACCTTTCCTCAGACACGTCTCTCATTTGACTGCACAAGCTAGAACCTGTGTTTGTTATTTGCCAGTATAACTCCAATACGAGTGAGAGGTAAAGCAACCAGTCACTTATCACTAGAGACATGAACTTTTCGCGAAAAGAAATTAGCCTCACTTTGTGTCAGTGACTTGTGTGCACGTCTGCAGACTTGCTTCACAGTCAAAGATTGGATGTTTTGACATTCGTGTGTCATGGGGTTTTACACGCAAATCACAGACGTGTGGTGTTACAGTAACCTTATTGTGATTGGTACAGTCAAATGAGAAACGTCACAGTTCAAAGGCACGCTGCCAATATCTATGAAGCAGAACTGCAGACATGCACATAAGGTACTGGAACAAAGTGGGGCAAAATTCTTTTCGCGAAAAGTTCGTGTCTCTACTTATCACGAAGCAAAGCTGCAAACGTGCATATAAGACACTGAAACCATATGGAACACACATATTTTTGCCATAAAATCGTCGCTATACTTGGGAAATAAAATATTCACGAATTCAAAGATCTGCATGTTTGAATCCACTATTCTGTACATACCATTTGTTTAGGAGCTACTTACTGGAACAGTATACAGTTCAAACAATTTTGTACAATTACAAAACGTTTTTTTTTTTTGGAAAACAGTTTCCAAAAAGTTTTTGTAACATAACAACAATTTTTTTGTAAAATTTACAAAGAACTTGTGGGCTACTTTTACCCATTCTTTTGCATATTTACAAACATTTCTGTAAATCTGTTAACAAATTGTGTATAATTACAGTTAATATATTTTAAAACAATTTGGAAACTTAGTTTCCACTTTTAAAGGTTTGTGATATCTTACTTTTATACCTGACTGATAAGCTTCTGATTTTAGTTTACAAGATTTTCCTCGTAAAAGTAATTTTTTTTTTTTTGCTGTGTAGATAATGAACAAATATAGAGGGGGCTTGGTTTTGCGTAAGTAGAGAGTAGAAAAATTCGCGTTTTCTTTTTGGCGCACGCTAGAATTCAAACACTTGTGAGTTTGCGACATTTTCCAAATTGGCCATTATAGCGTATTTGACACATCCTGAAGGGCGTTGAGCCAGTAATAAGTGAAATACAAAATGCAGGTACAATCATATGTTACAACTGTGTCAGTGAGCATTCAACGAGCTGCTGATGTCTGCTTGTGCACAAATAATCTTGGTGGCTAGCCTACAAGCGAAATTTTCCTGTCTCTATACATAGGACAGTGTAACTGACACGCAGGCCATCGAATTCGCTAATGTTTCCTTTTCCTTGACTTTATTTGTTACTAGGGATAGGAAAAATGCGCGAATTAAATGACATGCATGTTAGAATCGACTATTCTGTGCACACTCAAGCCCCGACCATTTATCCACTAGCTGCTACTCAGTGGAACAGCATAAAATGAACGAATAAACAGGGTTTGAGTATGCATATTCTAGCCTGCAGGTCACTGAATTCGCGAAATTTTCCTGCTACAATTTATTACTGGTTTTGGAGTCGTTATTAGAAGGGAAAGGAATATTTCGCGAGTTCAACGACATGGGTGTTAGAATCTTGTCCTATTATACACAAGCCCCGACTATTTGTCCATTAGCTGCTACTCACTGTAACAACAGACAATGAACAGTCGGGCTCGAGTATAGAGACACTGGAAAATCGCGGGAATAGTTCACTATTTGCTAGGTTCCAACTTGCTGTATATAACATTGGATGTTTTGTACCTATATTGGCTATCGTTTATTTGAAGCATTGTTCCTCTCTTCAACAGACCCAGTTAGAACTATGCAGCTTGGACACACAACATGTGTGATTCGCGACAAAACTGTTCGCACGTTCTACGGTTAATATAATGTAGTTTATTGGAGACTATGCTAAATATTTTCGCGATTTTCCAGTGTCTCTATCTATAGTACAGTGGATTATAACACATAGGTAATTGAACTCTCGAATTATTCCTTTCCCTAGTTATTAGGTGTGTCAAAACAGCTGCCGTTCAATCACATAAATTACAGAGAAGTATACGTTGTTGGTGTTCAACCTGGCCTTTAGCAAATACATGAAATACTTGTACTTCTACAACCGAGCACAATCATCGCCAGAGTTGTAGGGTATACTGCTAGGGCGTTCGCTTCCCGTCAAGGCGATCTGGGTTCGATTCTCAATGGGGCAGTGGCGGCTCGTGAGTTATTGGAAGATAGGGCACAAGTTGCCGAGAACTGTACACCCCTGTGAACGCGTCGTCGTATACCAATGTCCATTAAATATATACTCGCTACTTATTGTTAGGGCCCGGTGGTTTTCGGGAAAAGATTTTTGCCCCACTTTGTTTCAGTGTCTTACGTGCACACCTGCAGTTCAACTTCATGATCATTGGCAAAGTGTTTTTGTGCAGGGCTATTATTCATCTGACTGTGCCAATCAGTACATGGATAACTGCGACACACCACGTCTGTGATTTGAAGGTTTAACTTCCAGACGTTGTATGTTACGGCATCCAATCACTGACCACAAAGCAGAGATGCAGGTGCGCACGTAAGACACTGAAACAAAGTGGTACAAAAATATTTTCGAGAAAACTACTGGGCCCTAATTATTGTGTTGTGAGCATAGCGGCACCTACATACCAGCGTGTCAGTGGCTGTAGCGTCAACTTGCGCACAACACTATACAGTCCTCTGCAACTTGCGCCCTACCTGGCAACAACCTACCAGCCGCCACTTCGACGTAGAAATCGTGCCGGAAGTTACCGTCAGCCGGTGGGTTTTCCCAGGGATCTCCCGCCTTCCCCAGCCATTCAATAAAACGCTTCTTTATGCTCACCAGCCGAACTCCGTATAGCGTAGTCAGTTAGGCGCCGGTCTGTGGTGCGAGAGGTTCTGGGTTCGAATCCCTACTCGGACATAGATGTTGTGTTGTCCTTTCCCCTAACTTCACCTTCGTCGGCTTTTAATACCTCGTTGTTTAAGAGCTGTAAACCCTCTCACCTCAACTCTACGCTCACATTCGGCTTACAAGCGCTGAGAAACTCGCCACTTACTCATTTCATGATCTTCAGGACGAACAGTTTCTTTGTGTAGCTGTGCACACCTGAATAGATATACCGTTACGCTTTACTGAATTTTGCTTCTTATTAATTTAAGAAACGGTGGTCCTAATTACACTGACCAGTTAATCGTAATCTAAATAAGAAAAGTATCGATGTTAAATAAAATATTATTATTAATTTTTAAAAACACAATAAGTTATATTAGTTCACCTGATAACTACAATTAAATACAATATATTCGGAGCAGCCATGCGTTGCATTCGTAAAATTTTTGTTCTCTCCTTTAAAACCGGAAGTGGATTTCAGGTATCGTTACGGAGTACAGGACTTTGTTATTCCTGTGCCTCGAGCGTAGAAAAACAACATATACACTCGCAAACTGGTCGACGACAGACATATGCCCGCAGACTGCTACAAACAGACATAATGTCTGCTGACTGACAGTATACAAAGACGCACAGGCTGGCCAAAAACATACAGACACACAGGCCGGCTGAGAACAGATAACACCTTAGACTGTTGACAACAGACATGGTTGCAGACTGGGCGACAACTGACAGGCCCGAAGACTGCTGCAGACTGCTGAAAACAGACATCACTGCAAACTTACAGATAATTTATAAACACACAGACTGACTGACAACAGACATGGCAAGTGTAAGACATCACACTCGCCTGTGTTACTTCCCTGTGTTGCAGTGCAAGTCTTGATTTTCTGCTGTTGTTGAAGGGAGTTCTACTGTAGCAATGTGTCCACTATGACAAGCGTGTCCAACTATGTTTTGTAATCCTGGACGTGTAAAGGTTCTAGGTGACAGGGTGAGTCCAGGAGGGACAATTTGCTAAGCCCTGCCCACTATAAGATCACAACATTTTGACGTGCAATCTTGGTAATGAAAAATATATTTAAGACCCTGCTATTTTTTTATTTCCCAAAGTTGTCTACTTTTCTCACATCTTATCAACATAAACATGGCAATGTTACTAACGAACATTGTAATATGTGTGATCATTAGAGTCTGGCACGTAACTTTAAATGGCGTATTCTGAGATTAGGAACCAACTCCTCAAAGCCAGTGTAAACAGTAGAGGAATTATTTGATATGGCCTAAGTTACATGTAGAAACCCCTGATTTTCACGAAAATAATTTTGTCGCACTTTGTTTCATTGACTTCGTACACATGTGCAGTTCTACTTCATGGTTATTGGCAGCGTGTCTTTGTGAAGCGATGTCTCTCATTTGACTTCGCCAATCACAATAACGTTACTACAACGTACAAATCTGTGATTTGTCAGAAAAACCCCAAGACACGTCAGAGCTAAGACGTCCAATCACTGATTATGAAGCAGAATAGCAGATGTACACGTAAGTTACTGAAACAAAGTGGAGAAACATTAGTTTCGCGAAAATTAGGTGTCCCTAGGCGTCCCTAGCGAGAGTGAGAGATTTTTGTCAGCGCTTAACATTGAGGTCTTCAGCGCTGATGAGGAGGGACATGAGGGGAGTATGGAGCAATACCAGATTGGGAGGGCAGGGGAAACGGGAGATCCTCGAGAAAACCAGCCGACCAACGGCATCGTCCGGCACGATTCCCACTTGCGAAAATCCGGTTTCAGTTTTACCGCTTTTGCATAACTAAATGCAATTAAATTGGTGACAGTAGTTTATAATACATATCTATCGAAGTGTGTGATGGTTCTTTCATCGTTTGGAGCTTGTGGTTGCCATTTTGAACAATTTTATTGCAGTGAGGTGTAAGTTGTTTACAGAAATATAACTGCCGATTCTTTTCGTTTCCGTTACCATGATACTTACTTCAAAGTCCTATATTAACCTTTAAGGTTTGAGACAGCATATATTTCACAGCTCTTAAAATTTAACGTTTGAAACTGTAAAAATTTATACATTTATCAGTGTCCATTGTATATTGGAAATGACGTTAGAAGTGTTCACTTTACCGTGAACACTTTATAACGAGGCTTCAAAGCCGCGTAATGGCGTCACATGTTTGTCGTTCAGCACGGAGAGACATTACTCACTAGCTGAAATGTCAGATAAGAAGCACGTGTTTGTGCAGCTGGAGGAAAACCAGCAAAACGTCTGTGTGTGCACAGTTATATCCGACCAAACGACGTCAACAGTTTTCAGCTGACAATTGCACTGTAAATAATGTAATGTACATTAAAAAAAATGGAAACTAGATACTAATATGATGAAATCTAACGCTAGGAAAAGAATTACTGCAACAGTTTCAAGAAATTCCTAACAACTCAAATACATATTTTCCGTCTATCCACAAACAATTTTTTCACATTTAAAAACGACTGTAGTGTGTAGATGATCGGCTTCTTGTATATTTTACAACAATTTGCGTAATATTAATAATTTTAGTGACATTTTTTCTAAGGCTTTTTCCTGCAGGTGGCTGCCGTTAAATATTATATATATTGAACACTGTTCATGATCATCTACTCCATTCGTTACCATAGGGCAAACAAGAACCCTTCAAAGATTCGCGTCATTATTATTATTGCAGTACCAAACTGATTTATGTTTTTATGTTAGATTATAAGTAGAGGTACGTCAGTTTCGCGGATTCATCTGGAAGCAGCCTAGACTTGTCAGTCCTATACACCCACTGGCCACAATCGATTATCTATTGGCTTATAACCGTACAAGCAGGTAGCAAGCGATAGCACTTCGCATTATTTTCTTATTTACTACTGGCTTGCAGTTGTCAAACGCGTTTCGTAACAGCCGCCAGCAAGTCACAGGCATGCCAATGAAGTATACATAATTAGCGTTCAACCTGACCTGGAATGTATCTGCGAAATTTACGTACCTCTAATTATAAGTATTTTTATTGTAAATGTACATACATTTTGTACAATGACGCACGACGGGTACGCGCACAATGACACAGGCATCTGGAGCCGATTTTGTATGTTGCATCAAGATGAAGGTTGAACCTGCCGCTAATGCATAGAAGTGGCCGATTTATGACGAATAAAGTCAGTCATTATGCAAACATTTTGGGAAAATACTATTTTAAAAATATGTTATATTCAAGAGCTCATTCCTCCGTTAATATTGCATTAAGGCATTTATTTTTCGTACAGTTTCTCATACGGTATAGCCCTCATGGAGTATGTCAGTGAAGATAAGAAACACTCGTATAGTTCGTTTTTACTGTAACTCAACCAACAAAATCATTTTATTATAAATTATTGTAATTGTGTATAATAAACCAATTAGTAGTCACTTCACCGCAGGAGAAAGCAATTATTGCAGACATCATAACACTTTTAAGAACATTGTGCTATCCCAATTCCCTTAAAATCTAAGTTACTCGCTTGCAAGCGCCGGAAATTACTTGCTACCTGCTGTAACAGCCATATCTACAATTAAATGTTTTACAATAGCATCATTCACTGTGAAACGTTTTTTTAATTTGTTTGTAGAATCTTGTTTGAATTATAGACATAAACGTTTTTAGTGGCCATATTAATTTTGCTAGGTTTTGAATCTGTGTGTTTCTAAACACATTTTTCAAACATCTTTTAATATTTGATAAACAAATACCATTCCGTTTGTAGTATCTCATAAAATCCTTATTGAAGGAAAATATTGTACTTACATATAACAAATTTTGTTTAATTTTTTCCGCTATTGATTAAAACGCGCATGCATTTAAATTACAGTAGTCTTCATTACAGTTAAAAATATATTAATTGCTTGCTTACAAAGAACATAAAACAATGTTTAACTATCGAACTTAACGAAGAGTAACAATGACTGACTTTTAGCCGCAAGGCAGAAGACGATAGGTAATAAATACAGAATGCTAATGAGTTATTTGAGTAACAACTTATTTGCATAGTATTATGAGTTTCATTTTTATGAAACCCTGCCAAAATAATTTTTCTTTCAAAATCTCTGAAGTAATCCAGACAGCAAACAAAAACCGAACGTTTGGTTTGAAAAAAAAAATTTCAGCACCTTTAAATCATTTACATGCATGCACTGGCATTTTAACAGTTATGCAAAACATGGGCTTTAAATTTTATTGTGATGTTTTTAAGATTGTTTTCTCATGCAGTGCTTTGCGTGTGACTGTTTAGTAATATTTTTGCTTACATACTAACATTTGTTGTATTATATGTTTTTGTTAGTTGGAAAAATAAAGACAGTAATAAACTTTAAGGCATAAATACACCAATGCTAAGATGTTTCAAAATAAGCCATAATCTATATATATATATAAATGAAAGGTGACTGATTGACTGACTGACTGACTGACTGACTGACTGACTGACATATCAAACTGCAGCCCAAACCACTGGACCTAGAATCGTGAATTTTTTTGTGGGGGTTCCCTTCAGGTCGTAGGCGAGCACTAAAAAGGGATTTTTCGAAATTCGACCTCTTAGGGGGTGAAAAGGGGTGAAATGTGTTTCCGAAGAAACGTCGATAGAGCTCGAACCCGACGGCCTATCATCGTGATTTTTACTTTAATAGGACACTCGTAAAAATGCATATTAGCCAATTTATGGATTTTTCGAAGTTCAACTTTTAAGGTGCTGAAAAGACGTTAAATGTGTTTCCAATCAACTATCGATATCTATCGAACCCTTCGGGATAGAGAGTTGATATTCACTTCAAAATATTGCTTACGTAAATACCCAAAAAATAGTTTTAGGTTTTTTTGAAATTCGACCCCCAGGCAGTAAAAAGGGGCAAAATGTGTTTTTAATGTATCGTCTATATCTTTGAAACACAATTGGCTATCGTCGTGATTTTAACTTTAATTGGTTACTTTTACAAATGTATATGACAGGACTCAAAGACGTTTCGAAATTCTTTATTTAAAGGGGTGAAAATACGTGAAATGTGTTTTCGATTATCCTTCAATATCTATCGAATCAATCGAGATATCGAAGTGCTCTTTGCTTTAAATTGGTGCTTCTGTAAATATCTCAAGTACCATTTAAAATATATTTTCTGAATTCGGCCCTAAACTGATTAAAAAAGGGGTAATATGAGTTTTCGACTCACATTCGATATATATCGATCCCATAGTTTTTTATATAGAGACGTGATTTTTGTTTAGGATTGATGCTTACGCAAATACCTAAAAAGTAATTCCAGGAATTTTCGAAATTCGCCACCTAAGGACGTGAAAAGGGATGAAAAGTGGTGAAAAGCGTTTTCAATTAATCGTCGATATATCTTGAACCCAGCGGGATAATGTTGTTTTTTTTACGTCCACGAGATACAAATAAAGTATTCTAAAACGTGATTCAAGGGTTTTTCGAACCTTACTCTCTTAAGTGGTGAAAAGACCTTGATCGTGTTTTAGATAAATCCTCGATATCTATCGAACCCGTCAAGATATACAATTAATTTTTGCTTCAGGATGATGACTACAGAAATTATTGCAAAACGGTTTTCAGATTTTTCGAAATTCGATTTCTCAATACTGTGCAGGGGTGATATGCGTTTTTTTAGTGAATGATCGATTTTGATTCGACTGAACGGGCTAGCGATGTGATTTACACTTCAGTTGGATACTTATGCAAATGTCTAAGATGTAAATGTAAAATATTTCAAAATTCGATACCGAAAAGGGTGAAAAAGCACAAGATTTGTTTTCCATCAACCCACGATATCTGTCTAACCAGTAGTGATATTGAGGTG
>PNEQ01106722.1:0-30592 GCA_003012365.1 Medauroidea extradentata
CGACCGGTCAGCGTCAGCACTCACTCAATACTGAAGTGTCAGATGAGAGGGGATAGTTTGGACACGTGAGTAGGCGGGGCCTACGGCTGTAGGCGAGAGAGAAAGAGGAGGGGAACGGTGGGAGGGGGAGTTCAGCGACCTTGGCGCGAACACCTGCGTATTGTCAGTGGCTCGGAGACTAGATTGCGTGCCAGCCTACAGTCCGAGTTCGGAGACGGCCTGCGCGCGTTAAAAAAAACTTGTCCGTTCGGTCTAACTTTTTAGTACGTATTTTATTATAACTTTTCGTACCATGCGCGGATAATCCGCACCGCGGATGATCCGATCGCGGATAATCGGGAGTTTACTGTATATATATATATATATATATATATATATATATATATATATATATTGTGTTTTCTATAACTGGCCAGCATCTCTCTGCAGTGCTGCCACCAACTCCCTGTGTCAATATACCTTATTATGCACAATGTTACACAATATACCTTACCATGTACAACAGCCAAATTGCAGCTGAAAAATTTTTAACTGCTGCTTACGAGAACTACAGAACTATTGCAATAACTCTGTACAACAGTACATCTCATAGAGACCCAGAACTGCATTGTCCGTGTTGCCTATTTTCAGTACAGTTTCATCTTTTCCTTTACATACAGAATGGCAGCATTTCAGGGAGCTTATAACTTCAGAATGATGTAAGAAGGAATGAAGACATTGCGCAAGGAAGATGGTGGGGGGATACACCTATAGGAGAATGTATCCAAGTGCTTGGAAGGGAATGTTATTGGCAGCATCCCGTATGTGTGAAATGTTGTTTTTAATTTTTAACGTCTCAAAATGGCTGTAATGGTGAAACACGTATCTTGTCCTGTGTTAATTTTGATGCTATACAGTTGGCGAATACATTACACTATAGAAATTTAGGATTTTCTTGCATCAGTGCATGCCAAAACAAGATCAGTGCCAGTGGCAGATTGTGTATCAAAAAGAGGGATTGAATTTCACTTTATTTCCAGTCTAAGCAAGAGAGACAAAATAGCCAATGGTAAAAGAAGTTTGACAGCCCATTTAATTGTAATATTATTTTAATTTAACATGTACACAGACATATTTTACAGTGTCAAATTAAATAGTCTAATAATGTAAAGTGCGTGTGTGATTAACTTGAGGTAGGACGTATCTAAATATTAAGCATGTTATCCTAACAATACAGGTTTTGGTCAAGAATAAAGAAAGCAAAATTCAACATACCTTGATTTGTCCACGTACACAAGTTGACACTTTATACCTCTCATACTTATTATTGTCTCCATAACAGTCTACAGAGACTTTCCCCACTCAAATTTCACTATGAGTGAGTTGTTTTGATTTTACTGTGTTTTCAGTGCCTTTCTACAAATTTTTTTTTTCTTACAGCAAATCAATGAGCAGAAACTTAAGGCCTTTTCCATCGGCACAATGGGCAAGCGACATGTGTCCAAGAAGGAACAAGAGGAACAACGCAAGAAAGAGCAGGAACAGGCCGCAGCACAGGTACATGACACCGTCCCTGATATTAC
The DNA here is from genome assembly GCA_003012365.1 of Medauroidea extradentata. Lineage (NCBI taxonomy): Eukaryota > Metazoa > Arthropoda > Insecta > Phasmatodea > Phasmatidae > Medauroidea > Medauroidea extradentata. The sequence continues at coordinate 1,563 of PNEQ01106722.1, forward strand.
AAACACTGCAAGTGGTTTAAGAATAAATGGGGATGGAAGCATTATCTCTATGTGCATGGTCTTGTCGTTTGTGCATTGCAGTTGAGACAGCGAGTTTTGAACATCAAGCTGCTAACTTGACTCCTTTACACAACAATTATTTACCAAAATCACTCCAGTTGAAGGCTAGGACTATTCCAAACTATAAAGGCATAATTCATTTCTTTCTCATTTTTATCAAACCTATGTTTCAGTTTCTAATGATCTTACTATCAAAAATTTTACCTACTCACCTTTAGGAGTACAAAAGAGTGGCATCTTTTTGTATTTTTTTAGTTTATAACATTTTTGTTATTAACAGTCATTTCCTAATGCATACTTCCATTTATTGTCAGGTGCTGACATCGAGCATTCATACTTCAGTTTACTTTTTGCTGCCCATAACACTTTGAAGTAAGTTGGGCACTCTTGCTGCTAGTACTGTACCAGGGTGTCTACTAGTCACAGCAATCACATACAAGTTCCGAAAATTAGGAGAGAGTCATGTTGGTCACAAAAAAAAGTGTTAGTCTGTGACTGTCACATGTTTTGCTGCTCTGGCAGGGATTTCAAGTAGCTGAATTTTTCTGTTGCTGCTTTTTCAGGTAACTTCACTTTCTCAAGCAGCATGAGAGTATTTTTCTTTGTTTGCCTTGTCATTCTTCTTCCCATCAGGTTGGATCATACAGCCTAAGACGGTAGGATGTCAGTAGTATTGAATGCATAAATCCTGAGAATCTCACTTTTTTGTAGAAGTCAACCTAAAATTTTTTGTTGTGCTATTCAGTGGTATTAAATTTTCAGGTTTTGCTGGTTGATGTTCAGCATCTACAGATTTCTAAATTGTATTCTCAAGAGCATAATGAAATATGGTCTGTTTTCTTGCACTTTATTACGTACAAAATCAAATGCTCATGCTTGACCTGAAGTAATTTATTTGTCAACTTTTGTTACACTGTCTTCTGTTTTTTCTCAGGATAGTGGCAGTGGGAATTGAACTTGTAACAAGTCACTGTAACGCTGGCCAAACGTACACAATTCAGTCTGTGGTACGAATGTACTACCCAATAAAAACACTTGTTTTATAAATATCCTAAACTTATTTTGAGTTAACAATCATACCTCTAAATTGAATTTAATTTCTGATAAACCATGACGACAAAACTATAATAGAGCCATGACAGTCAAACTACAACATTTTAGTTAACTGGTAAGGGACATTTTTGTCAGTGGTCAGATGCAGTCCCATCTCTTCTGAAGTCTTCTGTGATACGACTCGCACTACATTGTCTTGTCCTGGACGAGCTGCAGCTACTCATGCCATCTTCCAAGACAACGGTGACAGGTTAGGTTCTTTCACCAAGAAAAGCTGACCAATATTTACATTTTAGGCTTATTTAGTCCATTTACCACATTGTTGAAATGTATGTAGGTGCTCCAGGCTCCATTGTTTTTATCAAATTCATTGCTGTAGTTGGACAGGTATTTGGCACCTGTCTAACCATTCGAGGGATAACTAAGACATACTGAGTTCTGGCAAGGCAACCATGAGTTCTCCTACAAGAAAATGGACCAAGCCTCGTCTTCCCATTATCCAATAGTCTTAGCAAACAGGAGAAAGTGTAGCAGATGGACATGGATGCAAGTTTGATACATGATAATAGATGACCACCAAAAAGGACAGCTTACTGTTCTTGCACAATAGTATGAGGTGATTTCTACTTTCAGTAACTGAAGTGTTTCGTAGCATGCCGCCTTCCTTGGCAACTCCTTCAAAGTCCAAGACAGGTGCCAGTAAATGGTAGACTAGAAGCACATTATCTTATATTCCGAGGCATGAATGTCATCTTTGAAAGCTGAAAACTGTACTAACTTGATACACACTGATGGCCTCCATCAGCTCTTCCATTGTCAAATATCTGCACTTCAGGTACTCTATTTGCTTGAACGTAGATTTCACTCACAGTTTCCATGTCATGACAAGCTACAGTTTTATTAGAGAGAAGGATTTCTGTAGTAACCATAAGGGATCCTCAGAATAGAGCTTTTTTTCTGCTTGGACAGGGAAGATATTTACGTACCTACTTCGGGACTTCAATACTGGGAGTGTTTGCAGCTGTCTCAGCCTGTGTGATGGCCAAAAATGTTTTGTGTGACTAGCCATGAGGGACCTAGAAAATCAGTATGATTTAACCAAACATGCAGTAACCTGCATGAAGCCAAGTCAGCTGGATTTTCTGTTAATAAAACATGCCTCGATGCATTAAGTGGAATTACGTTTTTATCTCTGTTACTCAATTTGTGACAAAAGTTTTTAACTTAATAGGTGATAGCTGTAGTCATGCCAGTACCACAGATGAATCAGTCTAAACATACCATTCCAGTTCCCCAAATTTTTAACTACAAAATTTACACACATGCTGCCATAATGACATAACAAAAAAAAAAAGTAGCACACAGTTTGACTTTAGGAATACACAGCATTTTGCATGATTCTACTTTAGATAACTGCATAAAGATACAACTGCACCTCTTCATTAGGCTTGACAGATTAATATAAATCACTGCTGCATAGGCCCTCTCACTTGTATTACAGAACTCATGTCTCTGAGTTATTGGAATTACTCTGCCAGTTTTGACGTCACCAAGTAAAGGGAGCTGTGTTGTGTAAACATTCCATTGGATCAACATGTCTCTTACAACTAGCCTGTTCCATTCCCACCTCTGGCCCACATTGCTTGAAGGAGTAGTTTACCTGCAGTGATTACTAGCACCAGCCAACCACATGGATGTTACAAATAGACTATTGTTAACAGGGTGCCATGTATCATGGCTGGCAAATCAGGTATCTGAACTGTATAGAAGAAATAGTTCTTATGTAGGTCTGACTCACCAACATCAAACACTGTAGTTTGGTCACTCTTGAGGTCCTCTGTATCTTTCAGTGCTGGATTATTTGAAAACCTCTTGTGTAACTGGAATACCCTCTGAATCTATCATTGTGACTAGTTGCTTCGTTAATTTTTGTGCTTCAGTTGAAGTTTCTGCACCAGTAACTATGTCATTGACTAAAATATTTGTCAAGAGTGTGTGCTGCGAGGGGGTATTTAATCCCTTCATCTACTGCCAACTGTTGGACAGCTTGGTATGGTGATGATGGAAGACAAAATGTTGCTATTTTCAGTAATTATTATTCATATACTCCCATATGTTGATTGGGAATGTTTTATGACAGAATGCACTGGTAACATTTTCTTTATAATCAATGTTGACTTGAAAGTACATTTTACATGTGTCAGTCCAAAGAACATTTTGTTTTGGTATAAAACTTTCTGTAGCTTAGGGCATGGTAGCAGCATGTTTCACGGAGGATGACAATTGTTGCTTTTTGTGGATGTGTTGAAGACGACTCGTACCTTGGTGGTCACAGTCTCTTCCTTGACTACCTGATGAGGAATGACACAGTTTGGTTGGCAGGCCAGATATGATAATTTTATGGTGCACTTACTATACGTACTATCTATTTGTGGTATCAAAATATCAATGCATGTCATGTGTCCCAACTGTTCACATTCTTCTGTAGAAGCTAATGATATTGTCATTCTAGTGCTGGCAACTGGTGCTGTTTTTTGCTCCAATCTCTGAAGTTTACTAAGTGAGGTCTTCTTTGCTTGAATCACCAAATGCATCACAGTTCTGAATTGGTGTTACAGTACATACCTTCCATTGGCTTGTCTTACATAGGTTAAAAATATTGTGCTCACATCGCTGGTCATCACTTGACATGAGGTTCTTTCCTTGCTTTTTCCATCTCCTGAAATTTTTCTAATGCATATATAGAGACAAAGAAAAACTATATCTGATTTGACTCAGGAGTACATATTGAGTTTAGCATCCTTGATGCATTACAGACTCTTTTATTGTTTACCATAGAAAACAAATAAGAAAGTAGTGTACTGTTTAGTGTACATTACCATTACCTGCGCTAACCAATATTTTCGTAATATGAAGCACAACTACATAAGACATGTAATTTCAGGAGATAGAGGATAAAAAAATGTTCACACATGTGGAATCAGTTGCACGTGCTTGACCAGACGTCATTTATTCTTGCAATCTTTTCGTTATGCCTTTTTTGTTCTCAACATGGCCTCTGAAAATGTGAACAATTCAATTAGCAATAGCTAGATAATGATTTTCAAAATATGTATGTTATTTGCTTGCCTTTGTTTATCATACATACTGTGTTTCTGTTTCATTAACATTTTAGTTTAATGATACTTGCTTGATCTGTTGTGTGTAACCTTAATGATGTAAGTAACATATCATAGGATCAAAATAACGTAAGGAATCCATGTTTTAAGAATGGGATGACAAAGAAGTCAGTAGTTAATTTGGAAATGAAGCAGTGGGGCTAGTTTCGTGACTATTTGCTGTTCAGAGGGTGATGATGCCAGTCACAGGTACAGTGTTATGAAATGTGTCAACAGGTATGTGTACCTAGCTGAAGTCTTGTGTTGCTTTTTGCAGGCATTTGAGGAGTATGTGGCAACATTCCAGGAGACTCCCTCGAAGGCTGCCAAAGTGTGGGTCAAGGCAGGCACCTACGATGCTGGTCGTGGACGTGAGTGTATATGTTTTGTGTGAAGTGTAGTAGGCAGTCTCACTTTGGTGATAGCTTATGAAGAACTGTTACTAGTTTCTGATATGAATCGCAATTCGAGTCACACACAGAGAATATGACATCTGCCTCCTTTGAGGGGTCAGGTCAAAGTCCGTAATTAATAAATTATTCAATCCTTCAAACATCGCAGACCAATCTGTGGACACTACGACTGTCTCTCTTGGAGGTTTAGGTTGTAGTCCTTAGTTAATAAATAATAATATCAATTGCACTTCACAGAAATATCCACGGACGCTACTACCGTCTCTCTCAGAGGTCCAAGCCGCAGTCTGTGATTAATAGATACTGTAATCAATTGCACTTAACAGAACAATCTGCGGCTACTACGACCACCTTTCTCGGTAGCCTCCGTACAATGAGCCCTTAGCTATCCTGATCACTTTACTGTTTGTTTGTACAGTACAGTAATTTCAAGTGGGACCAAAAAATACAGTTGTTAAAGTGATAGAATCGTTAAACTGGAAACTATGAGACCACTGTACTTATTTTCTTTTTTTCTTATTAAAATATCACAACATTTTCTGTTATTTATATATTGTTGTTAATGATTAAACATATTTTTATATAAACATAGAAACATTAATTACATATTATAATTTGCCTTTCTTACATATGGCCCCTGATTAGCTGCCCCCTACCCTTCCTTTTCTTGGGTGGGCGTGTGCCAGCATCACTTAAGTGTCTTCCTCCCTCCTTTCCTTCCTTAGTGAAGTCAGAAAAACATGCTTGTTTTTCGAAAAGTGTGCCTAATCCCACTGTCAGATGCTGGCGACACTGCTTTGTAATACAAAATATGAGTTGCTGCATAGAGCTCTTGTGGTGCGCTATGTTTCTTGTTCTGACATCGGGAAGAAAAGGGGTGCAAATCACCGGCGACACATATTTCATAGAATCTCGTTCCCAGGCCTCCAGGACCTCGCTTAGCTTTCACAAAAATTATTTACTACACCAATTCTTATGTTACCCTATATAACTTATTCATATTGACTACTGAAAATGCCGATTACACCATTCATCCATTCCTTGGGCTGGAGGGTGACCAGCCTGTCTTGCTGGTCGAGTGGCCGACCTACCCTTTACCCTGGCCTTCTCCCACCCACAATGTGACCCGGCCAGATGGTGGAAAACACACAGTTGTTTTCCAAATGAAGATGGAGGAGGATAAGTGACTTCTGCCAGAGTCCAGATCAGAAATATTCCTTCTAATTCATTGAACAAAGGAATATCCTGTTGTGTGCCATTTTTTCTTGTTTAGACTAGGCATGGTATGGATGTTTTTTAATTTAAATTGTTTGATGATTTGTGTTTAGTTCTTCCATCCTTCCTGGTTTCTCGCTTTATATTTGGTCAGCAGCATTGGATATTAAATGTCATTCATTTGTGTGACTGAAATGAGGTATCTGGGTTAAAAATCTGGTCTTACATTATTATGATGTTTGGTTTTGTGAAATCACTACATGTGAATGATGTCAAGTTGGTTCCATAATGTAGGCAATGGAAATTCCCTTCCCCTTTCCCCCATTTACTTATACCAAGGCCTTGATGCTGTTCAGGTACATATGAGACACCCTATTGTAAGGGACTTGGCCGGACCTACCTACCCTTGCTTGTTCTAAAGTTTTTTTCTTGTGATTTCTCAGTGAGTCTTTAGGTTTAGAGATAAATCTATACGTGTCTCTGTAAATTAAGGGGTGAGCCTCCTTTCCTTCCCCGGCGTCAGTATGTGCCTAATAGGACCTCGCAATGGTTTATAGTGTGTTTGGGTTTGTAACTGGCTATGATAAGAGCCATGCCCACGGTGGATTGCCCGGCTTGCTGGTATCAGTGCATCGAAAGTACCCGTGGTGGAGGTAGTTAAAGGGTCACGTGTTAGGATAGGATAAAGGTATATAAATAACTTGGACTGAACAACTGCAATTGTTCAACAAGACCGTGGAAATAAAACTTAAAATAATGAACTCTAAGCTGGTAATGAACCTAAGTACACTGTAATTAAATGTTAATCTAATTACGTGCTGTGGGCCGAACCATTATGATGTTTATTTGCCTTTATTCAGGTAGATGAGAGCACCCCAGAGGGATTTAAGTGTTATGAAAGATGTTGTCTGTTCAAATTTTCCGGGAAATGCTATTTGTAAACATCTATATGTTTATATGTATTGTCCAGAGAGTGCAAGGAACATGGCTGCTTGAAAGAGTGCCAACTGAGGGTACAGGCCCGAACTGTGAAAATGGAACTAGTGAGAGTGTAAATGTAACTGATATTTGGGGAGTATTGCCCGTAACATATAATTTAAGGCTGTTTTGTAATTACTTGTAAGAGATCACAAAGCAAAACAACAGGGTTGCTCTCAATAGTTGCGCACGTGCGTTTCCGGAAGTGGCGGGCCTGGGCGAGTTCCGGCGAACTCGCTTCCCGAGGTCGCTGGACCCTGGGAGAAGCTATCTTAGCGTGGGAGATCGAGGGGTGCAAACGTGCGTGAGGCGGCACCACGCTACCACGTGGTGAGGTATATCGCCATGCATTGGCGTGGTAGGCAGAGTTTTTGCAGAGGTTAAGCCATGCTTGGCTTCAATATGTGAATATTAGGGTGAATATTAGGGTGCTTAAATAAGTATTTATTGTTAGCATGATTTTTTTGTTGGTCGAGCCCACCGCGTCTATGTAACAAGCACGTTGTAAGCACTAAAATTTGGAAAAGTAAATAGAAGAAATAATGAAGCCAAACATTTTCTATTTCTTCTGGTGTTAAGAGTTAACTCAGTGTGCTGGAACCGTGAACTGCTAGCTTGTGTTAGAACCTTTTTGGAACCCATGGGCCCAATATACTGAGATAAGAACTTGTGTTCTGCCGACGAGCAGATAGTAGTCGAGGTGCTGGCGAGGGTGTGTACAGATTGCAGCAGTACACTATAATTAATTGAATAAAAATCTGCCTTTCACATTTGCTTGCTTGGCAAATTAAGGTTAATGGAAGTCTGTACTAAATTTCAGTGTATATAGCATGTGTGAAATTCTATAAACCTTGTTAGAAACCATATGATCTTACAGTACAGTATGATCTTAAGTGACTACTAGTATGCTCGTGACTACTGTAAACTATACAGGAATTGCTTCAGTGGCATGTTGCCAGCTAGTGGAATGTTTTACCCTGCCTGCACTGTGGTTACTGTCCATGTGCATTTCCTTGGTAATAGGCAAGTTTTGCGGTTATTGATGTTACAGAGGAGGACACTAGAGAGAAGGGGAAGCTGTACAAGCCACAGTCACGCCTTTATGACATGGCAGAGAAGTCTTCAGTGGAGAAGGCTCAGGAATGTGCCCGTATCCTTAGCCAGAGTGATCGTAAGATTGACCGCAAGAAGGACATTGAGAAAAAAAAGAGCAACCTTGAGCTCTTCAAGGAGGAGCTGAAACGGTCAGTTTTCCTTATGTCTTGTTTTAATTACCAGTGATTTGAGGTTAAGAAATGTCCATTGGTTGTTATTGTTACCATTTGTACAATGATTATTCTATCATAGTGGTGTGTTTTGAAAATTTGTTTTCATAAGTTTGTTTGCTGTGTACTTGGTTGGAACATTTATAATGGTGGTCCACAATTGCTGAATACTAAGTATTTAGATTTACAACAACCAATTGTGACTCCTAGAAATGAAAAATTACAGTGGAACTCTTTCCTTTTTTTTATACTCAAGAGATCTGGATAAATTGTTTTTGGAAAGTAAGATGGAAAATTTTGAATGTAAAGCAGCAATTGGGACCACAAAAAGTTGCTGTGAAATGTGGGAAAGTGTATAATCAAAAGTGTTAAAATTGGGTTCCACATATGTTTAGTGTGCATTTTGCTTTAAGTTCATGTTCAGCTTTCACTGGTTTAAAACAAGTATATGTTATTTTATAATGTAATTTAATTTCATAGGCAGTATATTTCTAAATAAATAACAATTGAAAACATATTTGTACTGTTCCAGTGTTCCCAAAAATATTATTAACATTAGGTGCCACAGAGATTTACAGATAGGATTGAATCCTTATTTCTCTTTGGCACAAAAATTTAAATACATAACAGTATTAAAGTGAAATTTAAAAAAATGAAATAATGCCTTAATAGTATGAAGAACAGTTTTGTGCACAATGTGACTCACAGCGAAGTCACAGAATAAATAAGTAATAACAGAAGTTACAGGGAAAGCTTTTTGTTGTTGTTATCATACCAGACCTCAGTTTATGTAACCACGTGTGGTGTTTGAGAAAATGTAATTATTTTATATATTAACTAAATATTTAAAATTGGTAAACATGACAGTTTTAGGCTCAAAAGATAATTTTGAAGCAACATAATGGGGCTTTTTAACCATTGTTATTGTACCAGCTCTTGGGGCGTACAGGAAAGTAAACAAAGCCGCATGGAGTTTGAGACGTTAAAAAGCCGCATATATTTCAAGAACTTCTGTAATTAGTTTGTATCTCATTTACATGTTTAGAAATGGTAAATGTGACTTACATGTCAGTTACCTCCCAGATAATAAAATAAGTCCTTCTAAACTGTTCTCTAACCATACTTTTACAAACTCCAACACCATGACAATCCAAAAAGAAAATGAGTACGATAAAAATTGCATTATGTCACTTCTATCACTGCTTATTTATTCTGTGGTGAAGTGCAGGTGGAGCACATGGTGACTAAATAACTGGTTTACTTAGGTAGAGCTTTCTCATTCTGTTCTTACATTACCTGGTTAATTAAAAAGTATTTAGGTATACAGTCTACACAATGCGGTGGTTGACAGTATGAATCCAAGGGTCAATTGCAGGGTTGTGTGAGGAATATCTTGAGGTATTTTACTAATGTTTGGTTTATTTATTTATTTTTTATTGATATTTAGTGCAATTTCTTTAGTTTATACACACACAGGCTGTCCATAATTGTTTACCCTGATTACAAAATATAACTTTTGATTGGATACACATAAGTTAAACATGCATTGAAATACCACTGCAAAAACTCATGAAGTTTCATACCATGTACAGAGTGCACTAAATAAACTTCAACACGTGCACCCCTGGGGGCCGATTAAATATCACCACTTGCGTTTTGTACCGGCGCAGTGCAACGCAAGTAAAATCTGCTCTGTACCTGCACCTCGAGTCATAGTTGGAATTAAATATACAAGAAAACGCAAGACGCAAGGGGCGGAGCCTGTTTTGGCTCGGCGCAACTACCTCCCCTCTTCAGCTAGCAGAAGCCAATCAGAATATTTGTAACATCATTCTCACTGCCACGTGGACAGCAAAAACTGTCTGCACACCCGCGTGCTTACATGCAGATATAGCTTCCATGTAGCAGTGAACAATTTCTCGCGCTAAAAGTAATGTTTTGGTTACATTTTTCGTGACCTCACATTGTGTAGTTTTCTCGTGCTTATACAAGGATGTAAGAAATGTAGTTTCATATCAAGTTATAAAGGAAAATTGTCACAAAGTTTTCATTATAAACGTATATGTCGTAGTTGCGTTTTGAAGTTTGAAAAATTAATTTCTCTAGTATCGTGGTTATTTCAGTGTAGTGGATGCGTGTGTTCAGTTTTATTGTATGAGATTGTTCGTGAATAATTAAGTACTATATTTATGGAGAGTAGCATTTTTGTAACACAATTGGAACACTTCAGAGTGGTTTTCGTCTGTAACCAGCTTTTAGCTTTTACATACTTTTTATGTTGCTAACGGAAAGTAAAGTGCCTAAAGTGATAGACGTGTGACGCGATTAGAGCAAAAATTATGTATACGTTTTATATTTGTACTGGTATTAATTTGAGTGACCTAGTTTTGAAATTCACATCAGTTATTTTAACTTGTGTGGCATGGTATTTGTGAGTGTAGGCCTACTACCTAATGGGCTATACATGTGACATTTGCCTTTCAGTGAGTCGTAAATTACCCAATTGTGATACATTGATTATTTCTAAATAATTCATTACTAATATGTAGTGAATACGAGAGGCTTTCTTACTCCTAAACTGCAATAAATTTAATTAGGTCTAAATGATTGTAAGTTCAATGTTTACAGAGATAGGGTGTGATATGTGTAGACAGCAAGTCTCACGAAAGACTTAAAACTAAAATGATAGCCCTCCCGTTTTATGAAATAAAGAGAATCCCAACAGAATCACTCTTAAATATAAAGCACATGTAACGTGGAAACAAGTCAGCGAGAAAAGTGTGATGTTGATCACCCAGTCCAAGCAAGGAAAATAGAGAGGTAATGTCACTGTTCTAAACAATTATCCACAAACAGGTACTTGCAAAACATATTCACTATTTATTTGCATTATCACTTGCGTAAAAGTTATAAGCAAAGATTTTTAAGTGTGCAAATAACCTCAACAAACCAACTCTATTTTCTCGTCGCATGCCACGGAAAATTACCCTCAAAATATATTCCTGAGAAAGGATAGTAAATCTTTGCTCATCTTAAATTGCATTTTTAGTAAAAAACATTTAAGTTTCGTACTTCTACTGTACTTCGTAACTATTAAAAGCTGAATGTGTACACAAAAACGTAAATAATTTAAGTTCATAGAACACTGTATACAGATAAAGATATCCAACTTTTATGTTAATTCACTTTCACACACCCGAAAATTGTCCAATGCGCATGTGCGAAAGGCGCATATATACTTGCGTCAAGCCATTTGCTAGTCGCAGATTTTCAGGCACTTTGCGCCGTCACGTGACCACTTGCACCTGCGTATTTGTATATTTAATACCAAAGCAATGCAGCGCAGGTGCAAATTTTGCGCTGCATCTCTCAAAAGCGATTTTTAATCGGCCCCCTGGTAACACACACATATCCAACTGGTATTCATTCTTATGGCAAACATTCCCGTTACGCAGCATTTCTGGCATGATACCATCAATAGCATCTCTGATGCGCTGTCGTAAGGTGACAACATCAGAAACAGTTGTTTGGTACACATCTTTCAAACACCCCCAGAGAAAAAATGTCTTAGGTGGTAATGTTCGGAGCATGGGTCATGTAAATGGGCCATCTGTGCCAATCCAACCATTTGGAAAGGTTTCATTCATATAATGGCGAACATGAAGAGCCATGAGAGGAGGGGCACTATCTAGCTGAAAGACGACACGCTGCTGCATTTCGTGTGGCTGAGTAATGGAAAAATTGAGGAACATGTTTAGGTACACATTTCCCATATTGTTATTCTTTCCAGGAAGATAACTTGGCCAATCACTCAATCGCACATTACCCCTAACCACACATTAACCTTTGGACTGTCTTGAATGTGTACTCGTACAGAATGTGGGCTTTCTGATCTCCAAGTACTGACATTGTGCATGTTCACATATCCACTGACATGAAAGGCAGCCTCGTTTGCATTTAACATTAATTTTTCTGTGGTTATAATGGGTGCAGAGAAAGTGATGTAATTGAAACTAGCTGAAATGTAGTGGAGTTCCAATTAGGTGTATCCAAACTGTCGCAGTTTTGAGGCAAGACTAGAACATTTTTGGCCTAGATACTAAATATTGGAAATGTATAATGCTGCATGTAGTTTCAATAAAGTACAGTAGGTAGGTGTTTGTGTTCTCATGATTGTTTTTAAACAATTGATCGAAGATGAAATAGTATGGTTATTGAAGATGAAATATGTAGTATGGTTACGTAATTCTAGTGCATTTGAGTTTTCTAATTGCAAGTATCATAAAACTATGAGACAAAGTTGAATGTTAACATGCATGTACAGGGCTGTCTTAAGATAAAAGTAGCCCATGAGCAAACACTGGCTAGCGCCAGTCCCAAACCCCTTTTTGTATTTTTGCTTTTATTTTTTCCCATTTTTATAAGGTAATGCATGAATTTAACAAGTGCCCCGAACGCCCCTAATGTTAAACAGGCCCTGTGCATATTCCATATGTACTCGTGTATAGCGTGCATCACGATTCTTGCGACAAGTTCTAAAGCAAAAAAATGTAAGTTCCTTGCTAGTATGTATGTAAAAAAATCACGCAAGTATGACACAGTGTAGCAGCACGAGGGAGGCTAAGATGGATTGGCCAAGGGGAAGGAGGAAGGAAAACATGGTTGGCAACAAAGAAATTATAGAGGAAAGATAACATTCACCCTGGCAAGAGAGTGATGGCAGAGATGGTAGAGGAAAGCCATGGGGGGTTGTGGCAGGTATCTACAAATTGCCTGCACAGGCTGCTTGCTGCCTGCTAGCTGGCCTCTGTGTGTGTGTCTGTGTGTCTGTGCATGTTTATGTGCATGTGTCTGCATGTATGTTGATGTGTGTGTGTGCATGTGTGTATCTGTGTATGTATGTGTCTGTGTATGTATGTGTCTGTGTATGTATGTGTCTGTGTATGTATGTATCTGTGTATGTATGTGTCTGTGCATGTGTTTATCTATGTATGTGTGTGTCTGTGTGTCTGTGCATGTTTATGTGCATGTGCTGCATGTATGTTGATGTGTGTGTGTGCATGTGTGTATCTGTGTATGTATGTGTCTGTGTATGTATGTATCTGTGTATGTATGTGTCTGTGCATGTGTTTATCTATGTATGTGTGTGTCTGCATGTGTTTGTGCATGTGTGTATCTATGTGTGTGTGTGTGTGTCTGCATGAGCACGCATTTGGGTGTATGTGTCTTTGTGCATGTGCATCCATTAGTGTCAGCGGTGTCATTTCAGATTTTTCTTGGGGAGGTAGGGGGCAAGATTTTTTTTTCGGCTACAGTGACCTTGTTACATCGTTTTTTATTAATTAAGCATGTATAAATTAGAAACTTTAATAATAAATCTTCAGTTCCATGTGCTTAAGATAGCATTATTTAAATAACAAAACATAGAAAATATATTTTATACATATTAAATTCTAAATCTAGGTGGGGGGGGGGCATTTGCCCCCTTGCCCCCCTTAAATGATGCCTCTGATTAGTGTGTGCATGTGTGTGGGTGGGTGTTTACACACGCGTGCCTGCATAACACTCCCTCCCAATCTCTCTGCTGTATGCCTGCTGCTTCCAGCATGTCCCGGAAATAATGAGCCTGGACAACAGCAAGCTTGCCTTTTTTTATTAATGTGACACTTCTCTTCCAGAAAAAAAAGAACTGTCACCTTTTTTCTTTCTTTCTTTCTCTTTCCTTGTAGCGGTTGCTGATCACGAGACATGAAAATTATCTTCTCATATTACTTCTGCCATGCCTGCCATGTGTCAAATTGCCAAGCAGCATATTTTGTAAATGACAGGTTAAACCTACCTGTGTGGAAGCTAATAAACTTATGGCCATCATTAGACAATGATTTAACCCTTGTGTTGTGTAAACACTGAGCAACATTTAAAACAGGAATGTGGATAAGGACAAACAAAAAATTAGGGTTTCAGCAGCGATGGTTACAGCAGTGTTGGGGAAGGGAGGAGGGGTGAAAGAGAGAAGGAAGAGTAGTAATTTTGGAGGAACTGTACAATGATAAACATTCTCTGTCTGTCTATCTTCCTCCCACTCTTTAGTCTTGAGACACCTGTCTGTTTACGACTACATTTCAGCCTTCTTTCCACCCCTCCCCTGGCCATTTTTTCCCTCCACATAATTTTTTCTATTTTCCATGTATAGTGCGCATCCCTGAATTTTTATTAGTGGTTTTAGAATAAAAGTCAGCACTATACATGAGTAAATACGGTACTAGTTAATGTACTGTGCCAGTATCTCAAAAAAAACATTTGCAAGATAAAAGCCTATTACAATTAACTGAGTAGAGAGATTTGTACAGCTCTTAACAGCATTAATCTTGAGAACCAATGGAGAGGTGAATGATGTGTATGGAGCAGCACCAGACCACAAGAGTGTGTGAAACGGAAGATCCCAAAAAACCAGTGCATGTTTATAACAAAAAAATACTGAAGTACTGTATGTATTATGTGATTAGGAGTGTTAGCAAAAATTAAATAGTCCGCACATTTACGAGAACTCTGGCTTGGGCTGTCCTGATTTCTGTTTTCCATTATTTCCTTAAATCTCATCATGCAAATGCTGGGATGGTTCCTTAAGAAAGGACATGGCCAACTCCTCTCCCAGTTCCTGTCATTGTACCAAGTTGTGTGTCGCCATACCTAATAACTACACTGTCGATGAGTTGGACAGTTCACTTACCTCAAACTGCGAAAAATGTTTTAGGTTGGAGTGATTATAACTGCATATGAATTTTACAAAATGAGATAGTTTGGGAATTTTTTGTTAAGGGCCTGGGAAAACTTGGAAAAGTCAGGGAATTTCATTCCTAATTTTCTGTGGCCATCCTTCTACGTACAAGTAAATATTGCTTACTGTAAAATAGTTTGCGGGCTTCAAGAAACCAGTCGGCGGGCCGTATGTTTAAGTGCCACTGTCTTATACAATAGTATTGTAGTTTTTCTTTTATGTTAATTAATTGTTATTATGTATTTAGTTACAGCTGCAATTTTGGTTTGTTCATCTTTAAATTTGTTCATATAGTTTATGCTTTTTTTAAATTCCAGAATACAGGAAGAAAGAGAGGAAAGGCACAAATACAAGGGTGTGGTTAAGACAATAGTTGATGATGGAATTCCTTCAAAGACAACAGGTAATTTATGAATATACTATGACTCATCACAGTAACAGACTGGCTACAAGCTATGTTATTTGGAAAATTTTGGGAAAACATGGAAATCTCGGGAAGTTTTACAGTGTTATATGAAAAATTAGTCGAGAGGTTTTGTGAGTTAAACAGCAGAATATAATTTAAAGAATTTTATGTTCTAATGTGCAGACTGTACATTTCAGCTGTGACTGTAAATGCTAGATAAAATTGATCAAAAGAAAGACTACTTTTCTTGTTAACTTTCCACATTACATAAATTTTATTTGCTACACTGACGTAACACTTAATGTTTATTCATTGGAATACCGTATTGGATATTATCAATTCAACACACTTTTAATCACAATTTAGTCTCACCACACCTGATATTGATGAAATTTCACATAGAGGTTGCCTCCATACAGACTGAGAACAATGTAAAATATTAGAATGATATGTCATCAAATTTTGAAAATACATTAGGAAAGACATTTTTCGAAAAAAACATTCAAAATCTCACTACAGGCATATTTTTAAACTGCCATAACTTCTCTCCAAATTAAGGTAGAAAAGTCTGATGAGTGTCATTTTACAGCATTTTGTATGAACTTTTATATTATATTCAACACAATAAAATTAAAAAAAAAAAAAAAAAATATATATATTACTTTCTTAAAATGTAAATTTAAATTTTCGAAAATTTGTTTTTTTAATTGTTTATTATTATTTTTATTTATTTTTTATTTTTTGAAAATTCTACACAATTTTTTGTACAAATTTAACTTATGTACAAAGTTTAAAAGTGTAGGGTTGATGGGCTCATAGCTAAAATAATAGAAAACAAAGGCCTTAATTAATCAAACCTCAGGTTAGGCCCAGGGGGTGACACAGGATAGGCCCTATGCAGCTCTTATTTTCTGTAAACGATTGCATGTTTTTATTGTACCAGTTATATGTGGCTTCATGACTTGTGTTTCGTTTCGCTTTAAAATGTTTTTACGACTGATGTTAACCAAATAGAGTGGTAGTGTGTTGTGTCCCACATGCTGCCAGTTTTTTGAATAATAATAATAACAACTGACTTCAAATGTACCTAATATTACGTACTATTTATGAACAGTACTTAAATAAAAATATCAGATTTACTCGTATATAACCTTAAAGTTACAGGTTATGAGTGCACACAATTTAACCATATCAAGAACCTCACCGCTTGAAATAAATAAAATACATTATTACAAAACACTCATCTAACAACATTATAGGCTACTTAAATATTTAAAAAGTTAATCACGACTATACATCACTGTGAATACTAATACAAAATTTCCCTCGACAGAATATGTATGTTTTCTGTTGCGTAGTTGGTAATACACAATTGTTTACGACAACGAGAACGGGCCTTAAATAAGGAAGGCTGGTTAACCTGGCAGTGCCATCTCTTATACACCCTTACGTACTCCTTGGTTAGGCCTATACATGTTGGCAACAGTAAATTATTGTGAAGTAGATTAAAAACTATTTCATGTTTTACTGTGCACTTAAAGCATCTTATACCAAACATCTTTTCAATTTACTTTCACAGGGAATTTTACTTGAAAGCGTAGTTAAATTTTCCTGCAAAATAATTTGAAATAAGAAATAAATCCAAGTAAGAAGAACAGGACTTACATATTTGACATTGCAATACAGTATTCAATTAAAAGTTCTTGAATAATGCTTCATTGGATTTTTCAAAGTGTCATTTTCAGATAGCACATAAATTCTACCTGTTGGTGGCATAGGATTTACTGTACATTATAACACTTCTGTGAGAGTATTTAAGCTAGGGAAATCCCAAGGCAATGCTAGGGGAATCACAGAGCCAGCGGAACCCCAAAGCAAAGAAAGGGGAATTCTCAGTAGCGGGATAATTGTCTTATACTTATCTTTAAAACACGTATCACAGACAAGTAAAGTGTCACACTAGAATTACTGTTATTGTGTTACTAGTGATTATTAATCTATATTATTCTTGTATACCTGCTTACAATAGACCGTATTGTATTATAACTTTTAAAAAAATTGATAAATTTCATAGTAAGTAAATAAAGTATTGATGCTGTATGAGGTGGGTGTCAGGATGGGGTATATTGCTGTCTCGCTCTTACCTTTCTCAGAAGACCAAATCTTCCTCCAGAGATATGCAAAGCTAAGAGTGGTCTACGTCATGGGGTGTTATAGTTGGTACCCTTTCATGTACCAACAGTTCCTTGAAGAAGCTGTTGCACAGACATCTACGATCCTACGCTCTTGACGCAGTGGAGAGGCCTATGCACTGGAGTATTTCGTGGATTGTCTGTAGGGGGCGAAGGATTTGAGAAGGAGGTGTGCAGATGCCTGAGTTATGGAAGGAGTAGTAGGGGCAGATGGGACTAGCGGGGTCTATGACACAGAAGAGCTCTGGAGGGATATCTTCCCGTTAGGAGAAGGGGGTAGGGAAGATATAACCCGGGTTGCGTCGAGACAGCTGAAACTATACTCATTGTAATAGTGGGGCCCAGGAAATAGTTGGTCTCTGGGGACGTAAAGCTCCTTCCTGGTGATGTATGTGGTGCTAGAGCGTGTCTTGCGTGCGCTGCTTCCTTCAACTGCCATAGAACTTAGCAATGTACCACACTTCATCCAAGTGCCTCTGATGGTTGAGGCGACCATCTGCCTGTCGCCTTTCGTCCCTGCACAGGGGCTTCAGGTATTTGGGAGACTGGTGAGAGGGTTATCTTTCTTTGAGGGTCAGTCCGTGTGTATATCTCCTAACCGCGACATTGAAAGGGGATTTGAAGGATTAAGGCTAACTAATTCCAGTGAGCTTCTTCCAGGGGCCAACGCAAGGTGCCCTGGTGTGATGCCTACATCTATCAAACTGTCCCATTGGTCTTTGAGGGTCGTAGCATGAGCGATACGATTGGACGCACTGACGTATGCTGGCAACTTATCTCATACTCCGCATTTCCCAAGTGAAACGCCCTGAACTAGCTACTGGTTCCGCTCAATCCTCAGAGAGTTTGACTGATATAGCTCAGCCGCAGCAATTCTGTGCTTGGTCCAGATGAGACCTGTTACGAGGGGGAAAATGTCTGAATGGCAACAAAGTGTGATCCTTTAGACTACTCTGCAGCCAGAGGAGTCAATAAGGATTCAGGGATGTGTAGATGAGATGTTGGAGGAGTATTAGTAGGAAAACTAGGGTTGAGGGATGTACACAGGGTTCAGTGGAGCTGTTTTTATTTCTGAAAACAGCCCCAGCCTATGCCGTTCAAAAGGTGTCCCTACAAGTGAGACCATTGCCAATGCTGGCGCAGTTACGTGGGCGAGGGCGGCCTAGAACTCCTGCATGGTGTCTACGTGGCATGGTACTGGCGGTGGTAAGGTTTACGGTATCTTGTGCATGGATTCCAGGGTGAAGTTTGGCAGAGGATCAAAGGATCAATGTTTGATGGCAGACTGTGACCTTTCACAGGCTCTGACAAGAACCGGCGCGGTGGTCAACTGACAAAGATTTCGTACCCTGTGCATGCCTTATATTCCTGAATGCTAGTCTGTGGTGAGCGTAGGCCCGGTTGTGTGGGAATGGCTGTTGCGGAGTCTCTCTGATGAGAAGGATTCATGGGGCTAAAGGAGAGGGTTTTAACGTGCGATGTTGCAGTGGCGGGACTAATTTAGGAGGGGTGATGGGAAGAGGTTCAAGGAGTGGTGGCAACTCCAGGGACCTGTTGAGTAGGACGACACCCTCCACAGACTCTCCTCGACGATCGTCTGCAGCAACATCCCTCTGTGCTGTATAGATCTCTGTGTAGGGGTTCGGGTTGGCCAGTACCTCTTTGACCAAGTACGCTAACTTGGCATGAGCCTTGGTCTGCTTTTTGCCTGCCGTATACTTGGGTATAACTAGGATGCAGTTTACCTTTGGAGAATTGTTACAGACGTTACTTGAAAGGAGATCAGGTTTCCTGAGTAACTGCGTCAGCAAACTACAGGGCTTCAAAAGGCCAACAGGTTTAGCAAAACAAACGACTATTGAGTCCAGATGATTAGGCTCACGTTGAAAAACTTGTTGAGTCCAGTGCAAAGCACAGCAGCTATCCCAGCCGCTGTTTCCCGCACGGAACTCGTGCTCTCCAACGCAAACCATGATTCCTGGGCTCGGGTCATACACTGGTGGCGAATGCCAGTGCGGCGAACCGCCATTCTGTGTAACTGCCCAGTGTAGTGCTGTCCCACCGCTGACGAAAAGCTGCTGACGGGGTATATAGACGGGGCGACAGTCTCCCAGAACAAGAGTTAGCTTGCTGGTCTCTGAGTTTACTTACTTTACAGACCCAAACTGCAGTATACCCGAAGGGAAAAGTGTTGAGAGTGGGTAAAAGAAAGAAGAAGGGAGTCAAGAACTAAAGCAGACAAAAGGGAAGGTTCGTTTTAGCTGTGTTTTATTGCTCAAAAGAACAATATAACCACCCTGTTTCGAGTTGTTTTTGTCATGATGCTGCAGAAGCAGAAACACAAAAGCACTAGTGCCCGTGGGGAGGTCAACACTGTTGACGTAGGCTCGGCTTGTCTTGCTGGCGTGAGGGGCAGCTGTCTTTCTCATTCTCTCTCAAGTGTTGGGCGACTTCTCACGGATGCGTTCCGTCAAAGGGCAGTGGACGCCGGAACCCTTTTCCTTCCGACGAGAGAAACTTGTAAAAAAAACTAGCAGATAAGCTTAGCAGAGAAATCTGCAAGAGTTTGAGTGTGATGTTTCAGCCGGCACAGCGAGGCGAGAGCATGGTCAGAAGAACACTTCCACAACTAACTAACTGTGGAAAAAGTTGCATCTTTTATACACGCTCTGGTAGGCCTGGAATGATGAGTGAGCTCTTGATTGGCCGGCCGTCAATGGAGGCAGGAGTGTGCGGTTCGAAGGCTGCTCGAGGCGGCAGGGGTTGCTTGTAGGGGTGGTAGCCTCCCTTCTAAGCTCAGTTGCTTGTTTGACTGATAGCGTTTATCCAGGTGGCGTGCTGTAATCCAACAATACCATCCTATCTGCCTCGGACAAGGACGTGAAAGGACTAGCTGAGGATGGATACATGGGAAATATTGAGGGTGCTATGTGTGTGCGAATGCACAGGACATGTGTGGGATAACAGGGAGAGACGAGTCAGGCTGTGGGGGAAGGATTGGCTCCATTCAGCACATCTCAGAGGGCTGGCTGCCGCAGATGCATGGCCGTTTTTTTTTTGTCTTATTGTAAAGCTAGCATTACATATTTACAGTTTATGAGCTACAATCTATTATTGAAGGGTTTCACACTTATTTTTCTGTCATTATAAATCCTTCCAACTATTTATAATGTACGATTAACCAAACTTTTTCAGGCCATATTCCTCCAAAAATCTTGATTTCCGTGCATGACTCACACTCTGAATTTTCATTTTTTAGGACGAATGTGCGGGTTGTACATGGGAAGATAAGGTAATAATGGCAACAACATCATGAGACTACAGCAATTAAGTAAAGTGAATATAAAAGCTATAAAGCGATTTGTGAGTCCACAGCAGTGGTAGTACCGTATTTTTCAGGATATAATGTGATAATTTTTTGCCGATTTCAGTGGTTCCAAATCACTATTCGCATAATATGCGGGGTCGCATTATATTGGTGCGCAAAAGGATAAATAACCCCGGGGGTCTGCCTATGTGCCTTTTTGCACGACGCAGTGTCATGGCTGGGAGGGGAGGTACAGCGGAACCTCGTTAAAACGAAAATACGGCCATAACACAGTATTTTTGTGCACCGTCAATTTCTGTATTAAATACAGCGTTAATTAATTAGTTTAGGCTAATACGAGAGCATTTTCATGGTTGCATACGTTATGACAGAAAACCGGCAGAATGTATGCGGAATGTGTCACGTAAACAACTCGTGACGCGCTCGGAAGTGAACATCAAGAGTTGTGAGAAAGAATGAATTGTATGCGACGTCCCATACATCTGGTGGTGCGCTCTTGCTGCGAAACTCTGAAACGATAATCCTGACGGAGCAGGCATCACAGCGGTACGCGGAGATTGATACTTTGTGCTGAGTAGACTCTATATTGACACGTGTACACTAAGAAAATTGTGCCAATTGTCTTCTGGTGGTAGCAGTTGTAGCAGTTCACGCTAGAGGCCAACGCCCAACGCTGCCGTGTTATGTTTGCAAGATAGCGTTATTTATATAACTTAGCATTCAGATGAGAATTATTTTCTTTTGTTCATACAGAAAAATTTTTTCCTTGTATGAAAATACGTCACGAGAGGTGATGTTTCGAAGAGCGTATACTGTGCCATTGTTTTAACGCATGTATTACTTTCACGTAATCAGATAAATAATCAACACGGTGTCGTCATTCGTCCACGAATGTTACCGTATACGTTAAGGTATAAATGTGAAACTTTTTTAATGCGTTTATAAGACATTGACATTACGTCACTGAAAATACAATACCCCAAAAAATTTTTGTTTAAAAAAATAAAAAAATAAATAAAAAATTTGAAATTTTCAGTTTTTCAAAAAACAATATTATTTTGATTTTTTTTTTTTTTTTGAGAGGTAGCAATAGCGTGAACGTATATAAAATTTTGTTAAAATTGTTCCAGTTGTTTTCGGATACGGGGTGTTTAGTTTTTTGGGGTCCTGCATAGGCACTCTCACTTGTACGTAGTTAGTGTGAAGAGGGCAGGGGGAGTAAGGTGGAGAACTGACGATTTTCGGCAATATCGTTTGAGAGGAGCATCTGTTATAACAACAATTTCTGCCGTCATTGTCAACTCTCGTCTTAACGAGGTTCCACTAGTTGATTTGCTTATGTACGGTTGTTACGGTAATAAGTTTTGTGTGTGTTAGGTATGGGTAAAACAGAGTGTTTTTCATATAATGCAGAATTCAAACTAAAAGTGGTAAAACATGTGAATGAAACTAATAATTTAGTAGCAGCCGGGAGTAGCAGTTCTGAAAGTGGTACCAGTCGTGGCGAATGACAAGTGCGTGGTTTTAATTACTAACCAGAGTATGTTCATTTGTTTAGTTTTTTATATTGAATAATCCCATTGTTTTTATTATTGAAGCATTGATTTTGTGTTTTTTGATATACTGACACATTCATTTGTTTGAACTTGTAATTTAAACAGGGACTTAACTGACTTTACAAGAAATGAAATGAAAGACTTAAAATTACTTAATTTTGTTAATGAAAGGTTTGTTTAAGATGATAAAAAAGAATTATTTGCAGTTAAACTGAGGGCTGATTTTTTTGTTATTAATTTACATTAAATAAAATTAATAGCCAATCTGTAGAACCTACAAAGCATGGCATTACCTAATAGGCTACACGCAACTCAACGTGCGTGGTTCTATTATAACCACATTGACATAATGTACGTCCAATACATGCACAGCCAGTCCTGACGCCAGCTAAGTAGACGTGGGCTACTAGCGTAGCGTAGGTCTGGCAACGGTGGCAACAACAACACAGACGTCCCAGTGTCTGCATTCCAACCGCCTTCTCCTTCTCTAGACTCGCTTCCCATCCTCTTGTTTACCGTTACTGGTCTGCATCAGTTCCTCCCTCCGCTGCTTTCCACCTGCCCTTCCCTATCGTTAGCTCGCATGCTCTGCTCTAGATCTTCTTTCGTGCCGCCGGCTGCCACACTACCTACCCGCACGGCCAGAGCCTCAGCGCACAGCATTCAGTGTGTCGCATTATACGGCCATGCAATTTTATTTTCCTATTTGAATGGTTAAAAATTGCAATTCGCACTATATGCAAGGTCGCACTATATACAGAAAAATACGGTATCACTCGCCCATGGTGTATAGCACGATGCAACTGTGTGGAGGCCGTCCTGCAGCAATGCTTTGCATTGTCGCGTGCTTGCAAGATCTGAGCAATCTGCTGGAAGGCAGATGCGTATCTCGCGTGACCTTGTTCAAGGTTGCGTGCAGCAAAGCAGCTATCTAACTGCTTCTGCTGCTTGGCCCAATTTAATACAATAGGCACAAAAATAGAAGTACTGTACGACCTTTAAGTGATACATTTTTTGTAGCACCACGTGTAAATCTGGGTGCATGCAACCTACTGTATTTGCGATAAAATATAGTAGTGTGTGGCAACTTGTAGTGAATTGCTGGCTTTCACCCTCTATTTATTTCTAGTTGGCTTTTGCATTCTGCCCCACAGTAATTTCAGTGATGACCAAATGCATCAGCAGCGACCCTAGGATCCCTGGGTGCACCATAAAATAACAATTATGGTTGCGGCAATAGTAGTGCGAGTACAAAGTCGTCCGGTGTCGGTGTGGGCCCCGGCCTACCCAGGAGTGAGTGCTAGTGTGGTAAGGGCTGTGGAGGCTATTGGGAATGTGTCCGCATAGGCACTGATCGGTGGGACACGTCCCGCGCGTGAAGAGATAAATGATTGGAAGCCTGGTTGTACAGTCAGGGACATAAACCGGGAAGTTTTGCAACCCGCACAGACTTATGACTTAATCTATTTGATACTGTAGATTCGATTGGCCGAACCGCTATTGATTGCTTAAGTTGTTTGATACAGAAGGTGACAGATAGTTTGATGTAGTTTGTGGCTGTATGTTTAAACCCCCTGCTGGTTGAAGTACCTATGGTTTGGAACGATAGTTACATGTTTGGACGTGACGTCACGTATGTGCTTACCACGTGGTATCACTGTTGTCTTGTAACGAAGGATTTTCAATTTGGCAATTCGTGACACCTCTTTATGTTTAATACATGTCATAATAATTTATTCACGGTATTTGCAACCCTTAACTTGATAACCAGCGCCATTCACGGCAATCCGAACTGTATCGACGGTAAATTTTCCGCTTTGTTTGGCAAGGTGATAACCCTGGGGTGCTTCCGGCGAAGGCCCTGGAGGAAGAGTTGGACCAGCTTCTTCTTTCTTATCATGATGGCAGTGGATGCGTGTGGACGTTGGCTAGCGAGTTGCCAGAGTACCACGTGGTGCGCTTTGCTATAAGAGTTTAGCCCAGAAAGGGGGACTAATAGCTAAATTGAACGAGCAAATATATTCTGAAACTGCTGTTATTTGTTTTAGGTAGCGCTAGAATATTTCATGTTAATTATCACATATTTGTGATACCAACATGTGACACCTGAGTCTGAATGTTCTCAGGGTTTCTGAATGTGATTAATTTATCAATTATTTTAATTTAATTTGTATTTTATACCAGTCTAGATCAAAGAGTGACAAAAGAATTTGTGTTGAAGATGTCATTGCTACTTAGAATGTGTTTTAGTAGAGCAATGTCTAATATTTGGTAATACGTACAGTAAAGTTTTGCTCATCTGACGTAAACAAGCTATCAGAACATTGGAGATGTTAAAAAAAACCTATTAAATGTAAAAATATTTTCGTTTTTACAACAGAACGATAGATATTGGTCATTGGTCATGGGTAACAAAAATAGAATTCATACATGCTAGCAACTTAAGTTTGTCTTGCTAGTTTATGTATTTCTGTAATGGAGCATAGGATAACTTGGAACATTGGATAAACGAAAGATAATCAGAACTATAATTATTGGTATTTCTTTTTTTCAAAAGGATAGTGCAGTAGAAGTCAACTGTAGAGCAGATTCAGGTAAACCGCGATAATTTTATACCCATAATGTATAAAGGAATGGTCACACCGGTACCTGGTATCACTTTCTTACAGTCCCCTAACACAGGTATTGTTATGGGCTTCTACTGTATTTGAACATGACGTATTGTTTTTTTCTGGAAAATTTGCATTTTCTATTAGAAAACCTGGAAAAGTTAGGAAATTATTTTATCCTTGTTCACAGGATCCCATGTTATATTGTTTGACTGTGTTTGTGAACAACATGCACATTGATCATCATCAAATTTTTATATACATTAATTTTTTTAATTTTATGAATTGGTTTTACTTTCATTAAGGCTGGATTCATCTGAAAAGAACTTTTGTTTTCGTTTCACTTTCGGAAAATTTCATAAATTTTCTTTTGCTTTCGCTTTGTGGGAAATAAGTCACTTTTGCACAACCTCAAATTAGGGTCTAAACAAGCCCTCTACATTTGGTATTAAGTTAATTTGTGAACAAATACGAAGAGAGATGTCACGTACTACAGGGTGGATAGATAGCGCAACTGTATGACCTTTTACAAGATGGATGATTGATAGCTCCACTACAGGATAAACCGATGTTCAATCAGACGAAAACATTTTGTGATATCCTTACCAAAAATAATAAAAAAAATTTATTTTTCAGTAGTTGCTGGAAATCTGTATCACTGCCAGTATTTTGTGTAATAATAAATTAGAAGTTTTGGGAGAGTGCAATACCCAAAGGTCTAGTTCAGGGATGCCACCAAGTTCATTTCCAAAATCCTGTAATTAGCATTAAAAAATCGTGTAAAATCCTGTAATAATTCAAACCTCGTCTACGTACTTTTCCGACGTTTTTTAGAAGATTCTTGCTGTAGAATTTTGATAGTGAAATTAATATGTATAGTAAATTATTATACTATTGTGAAAAATTGAGATGTTATACAGGAAACCATTTACTGTTAATGTTTTTTACAGACTGAACTATTTTCTAATCTGTTTCGGTAAAGTAGCTTGAAACTTTCCACCCGTTTTCCTATTTGGAAAAATTTGTAGAATGAGTGCGAACATGTTCAACTGACTACTTATTATTGAAAAATTAATATATCTGCATAAGTTTAATTATGGCCTCGAATGAGACGTAGTTTGCTTGTATCATGGCACTGCACATAAAATATAAATACACGTATTTATTAACACAGGGTTCTCACAGTCAGTAAAAGTCAGGTAAAATCAGGAATTTGAGAAATGGTCAGTAAAAGTCAAGAATTTTATATATATTATGGCATTAGTCAGGATTTTTACCTTAAAATGGTTATAGTCAGGAAAAACATTGTTTAAAACTGTGTTTATCCAGGTACCTCGTCGCTAGACAAACAATTTAGGTATTTACTGTAAGCAGCGCCATCCGGGCTGTTTACAGCAACGGCTTTCGGCTTGTCTGCTATTACTCTGTGTTTTGTGCGATGTCCGGCAGGCGGCCGAACGCCGGTAAGTTAGTGAGGGGACAGAAAGTCGTAAATATTTGTCATTCCTCTTTGTGCTGGTGTCCGGGTTTCGTCTTCTATGCTTTGTGCAGACATCCGGGTTTTACCTTCTATGCTTTGTGCGGACGTTCTGGCAAGCTACTTCTCCAGGATCTAGGTCCCAGAGACAGCAATGGGCCATACCCGGCTACGCCAAGGATCTAGGCGCTCGCGTGGCTGTACCATTATCGCGAACTTGTGACGTTGCGTTTGCTGATGTCGGGAAGTGACGATTAAAGAAGAAGTGTTTGTTTTGAACAACTGTATTTACATTTTTAAATAGTAGTGGCGCGATCGCGGGAAAAATATTTTTTCGGTGTATCACTTTATTGTCAAGCACCAGCTTCTGCCGCACCACGTCATTGCCACCCACTACAATTTGTTTTTTGCGGTGATGTCGGAATTCAACTGATTACAAGTGCAAGGCGAGGCACGGCACGTTTTCTAAACTTTATTTATTTGACAGTGATATCTCTGACCAAGTTGCGGTTTATTACATGTGCGCACCTAACCTCACTGTGACATTATGAAATTGGATGTGGAAACAAGATGCAAGAGTGTTGTGTAGTGTATACTGCTATTTTATATCGTAATATCCTAGGCCATAGTTTTCTTTCAGTATGGCAAGTAAAAAGACATATTTCAGTGAGCAGTGGCTGGACTTGTCCTTGTTCCCTGAATTTGCAAATTGGGTCAGTAAAGTTTCGAGACATAAGGAACAAGCATTTTGTAATGTGTGCAAGAAGATAATGGAACTAGGCAAT
Organism: Medauroidea extradentata; assembly: GCA_003012365.1. Taxonomy (NCBI): domain Eukaryota; kingdom Metazoa; phylum Arthropoda; class Insecta; order Phasmatodea; family Phasmatidae; genus Medauroidea; species Medauroidea extradentata. The sequence goes on from PNEQ01106722.1 coordinate 28,836, forward strand.
ATGGGGAAAAAGGCACTCGTAACTCATTCTAAAACAGAGTTACGTATAAGGTCAGTTAAATGCTTAGATAAACAAAAGCCTCTTGGATCATTTTTTCATCATACTGCAAAAACGTCAGGTCAAGAAAGTTCCAGTGGAAGTAGTCTTGTTTGTTCTACATCTAGGACCACAGAAGCTACAAATACAGAAGCCTCTCACCAAGATCCTGTACATGTTCCAACTGGAGACAAATTACTTGGGTCATATTGTATTAGGGAGGAAGTAACAAGAGCAGAAATTATCTGGGCATTGAAAGTTGTAGAGAGTAGATACTCTAAGAGTTCATGCTCTGATATTCGTGATTCATGTTTCCTGATAGTAACATTGCTAGACAATTTTCTTTAGGTGAAACAAAGTGTTCCTATGTTATCAACCATGGAATTGCACCCAGGTTATCAGAAATTCTCAAAAGTGCAATTCATGATTGTCAATCTTATGTTGTGTGCTTTGATGAGTCGCTCAACAAAATAACACAGAAAAGTCAAATGGATTTATGTGTAAGGTTCTATGATGTTAATATGCACTGAGTGTTGACTGGTTATTGGAACAGTGTTTTTCTTGAGCATGCCACTTCGGATGATTTGTTGTGTAAATTCAACGAAGGTCTACTTCCCATGAAGAAAGAAAATGTTCAAGTGTCGATGGATGGGCCTAATGTTAATTTAAACTTTTTGGGTAAACTTGCAAACCAAATGAGGGGGAAAATCCACATGGTAAAGAACTTGTAAACATAGGAACATGTGGTCTTCATGTTGTGAATGGAGCAATCAAAAAATTGTTCAATGGTGTGAAATGGGAAGTTGAAACTTTTCTTAGGTACATTTACTTCATTTTACATGATTCACCTGCAAGACGTGCAGATTTTAAAACTGTGACTGGTATTTCATGTTTCTCTTTAAAATTCTGTTCCACGAGGTGGGTGGAAAATGTAGCTTGTGCTGAAAGAGCAATATTTTTATATGACGATATAAAAAAGTACATTCTGGCAGGAAAGCTTCCTCATACTAAGCCTGTTAGTAATGTGAAGGAGTGTCTTAATGACCCACTGATGAAATGCAAATTGGCATTTTTTAAACTTGTTTCAAATGTGTGTGAACCTTTTTTAAGACGTTTTCAGAGTGCAAATCCCCTTGCTCCTTTCCTGTACACTCATATTTGTAACATTCTGAGCAGCTTAATGGCAAGAATAGTAAGAACTGACAAAATGCCCAAAACAGATGGCAAAGCACTTTTCAACTGAGATTTAGAAAACCTAGACAATCTTTCTAAGGTTAGTTATGTTGACATTGGAGTTCTGGTAAAAAAGTTGTTAAAAGAAACACAGGTGCCGGAAAAAGAACTGCAAGTGTTCAGATTTGACTGTAGGAAGGTTCTAATATCTGTCATCGAAAAGATAAGAAAATGCACAGGTGGTAAGTTAAGTACACTTATTGGTGTGACAAGCTTAGATCCGAAGGTCATCATACATGAACCCACTTGTGGTTACAATCGTATGACTAAATTGATAGAAGCATTACACGAAGCAAATCAAATTAGTGATAATGTTTCTGAAAAGGCAAAGCAGCAGTATAGAAATTTATGTATTGATGCAAAAAGTAATTTAAAGAGTGACTTTGAGAAGTTTGAAGCTAATGCAGATATTGGCTTAGATGAGTTTTTCTCTCAGATTATGAATGGCAAATCCAATTATGAACAGTTGTGGGAGGTGGTGAAACTTT
>PNEQ01106723.1:0-11238 GCA_003012365.1 Medauroidea extradentata
CCTATTATATGTGCAGGTCCTTTCAGGCCAGGTAAATGTGTCACTATATTGGTACGGGGTGTTCTCGTGGTTTTCTTTGGCTCATTAGAAGACCACTTATAACGATTCTTACCATAATAGTATAATGCTTGAAGTCTTGGATCGCGTTCAGTTGAGCAATTTTCACTTGCAGTTGCATTACTTTCATTTTCTGGAATTTATTCTTCAGATTGCTCAGACGCTGACTGATGATCACTTTCAACTGCAAAATCTTGAGGAAATCTAATGTCATCAAGATCACTCACATCACTACCTATTTCTTCCAACCACTCAGAAACAGTTCTATCAAAGTTAGGATCACTACTGCGTACACGTTTCTGTTGTCCGGAAGAACTTGCCATCGCGTGAACAAATACACACTTACTGAGCCTGGGTCTCACAGACCCGGAGCACCGTGTTTACAGGATGACAGTTTCTGGCCGACTGATATCTACACACCCTCACACTCCCCCACTCAAAGTATGAAGGTAACAGGGTTGCCAAACTGCAGTTCCTAAAAATGAAGATGTGGCTGTACAAAACAAATTGGCCAGGGTCTCTCAGACCCAGGTACAGTGTTTAAGGGTAAAATTACTTTAGTCTGATCAGTAGGTGAAAATTTGTGACGTTCATAACTTTAAAATATTTTTTTCACTCATTTATACTGAAAAAATTATTTTAAATGTGTTTTATAAATTTTATATTTCAAAAATTATATAACAACATTGTTTTATCTATCCAACAATTATGGCTGCTATCAATACCTAACCTTTTAACTAAAACGTTATCTCCATTCTTTCGCAAAATCTTTTCCACTAAGTAATCTTTATCATGTTTAGTTTTAAGAAGTTCTTCTTCATAAAACATACCTTTAACTGGTTCATTGTGCAAATCTTTAACTCTATTTGTTACTGGATTTGTGTACAATACTTCAGATATTTCACATATTTCAGTTAACCAATTTGGTGTATAACCTTTTTCAAATAATTTTTTTAACTTTACTTATTCGAGCTTTATCTCCAATAGCAAATTTTGACTGAGTCAAAAGACTATCGCTTGGTTAAGACATTAATTTATTATTATACATGCTAGCCACAATAGAGGCTTCATTCCTTTTATTTACATAAACATGCTTTATTTCTATTGTCCTATGAATTATATTATTGTAACCACTTATTATTTTGTGTAAAATATCTATCCAAAAATAGGTTCCTTGTAAAGTGAACATTTTCCATATTTCTCCCTTCAATGTTCGCTTGTTTGACGTGAATGAATGAACACACGTTTGAACAAACAATTTTGTTTTTATTAATTTTCATTATTTTTAAGTAATAATGGAAAAACAAGCTAGAAGAAATTATCAAGGAAACGACAGCTAATTGAAAATTGAAAGAAAGCAAAAAATCATCACATCACAATAAACCTTACAAAAAATAAAAAACAATAACAACCAATGATTGATGCAATTGATAATTTAGGATAAAAGTAGAAAAATTGCGAATTAGAATAAGAATATTAGTACTACACTTATTCCCGCTGTTGCGAAACCAAATTTAGATAATCCAACAACACCTTCAGAAACATCTTTTGGAAGGTAACTGTTTAAAGATGAACACTTTCATGAAGCATACAGGCATTTATCAAAGTAAATAGTACTATTAACTAACCCTAGAACAACATTTATCGGTGAGAGATTAACAGAGTTTTTAACAATTGTAATAATTATATTTTTAGATTAAGACCTGTAAGAAGTAAAATATGTATTGGTGATAGATATTATTAAAGGATAGATAGTATATTGAAATTTATGGTTGGTTAAAATGTTTAACACGCCAGGATGTTTTAAGGAAATTACTATACAGATGCTGATTATCAAAATCATAGTCAAATTTTAACAGGTTCAAATGCTGTTTTTTTCAAGAAATGATCGAAATTCTTGAATGGCAAAATCATCAGAGGTGACAAATGGTGTAATATAGTTAAACCAATTTACGAATCGAATAAACAGAAACGCACTACACCAAAACCAGGAAAAGATGTAAAAAAATAACTTCCAAAAGAATACGATATGGATGATGTTAGGAAACATATTAATCGACTTTTAATTTGATATTGTGATGACCATTTTGGAAATAAAAATTATAACATTAAAAAGTGGGAATAATGGATGTGTTGAAAAATATATTTAGTGGTTTTGTTGTGAACAATCCTAAAGGAATTCCATATCTCATAAGAATATAGAGCACACAATACCACCATCTTTTTGGGAATCTGAACATCATGGAAAAGGATTACTACATAATAAAATTTATTAATTACCATTCGAATAACATGCACCAGGATATCACTTTTTACATCCTGGAACTAGATTTCAAGAAATATTATAAAATATGAATAGTAAACCAATAAAACCTTTATTTGCTGCACCCATGGAACATGATATTGCTTATCATCATCATAAAGATATATCTGAAAGACAAATTGCGGATATGAAGATATAAAAGAAAGTGTTTAAAAGAGTTATTGCTCCAGAGGCAGATTTAAATGAATGATTATGGGCTGGTGTTACATGATCTGCAATGAATATAAAACGTAAACTTGGTTGGGGAATAAAAATAAAGCATTATTACATGTTTTTTTTTTTCATATAAATGAAAGGGATAATATTGTGTTTAAAATTTCTGATAATGAACTTAGGACATTAAGTATAATTTCTATTTTAACAAAAGAACAACTTAATAGAAATAATAATAAGCTTAAATATGGTACTGGAATGTATTTTACTATTTCTATACCACAACGGAAAAAAAACTAACGAAATAAATTAATTTTTGCTGCATTAGGGGATTTCGGGGCATTAGCTGGCGGAGCTTCATCTATTGCTATATCTGTAACTAGTGTTAAAAAAAAATCAAGAATTAGAATAACAGCAAAGGCATAATTTGAAAACGGGAAAATCAGAAAAATTTAAAAAAACTGGAATAAAAAATGATTTTACTTAGTAATTATGATACTGTAAAAAATATGAAAAAATTAAAATAATAAAACAAATTCGGGGGTTATTTATGATCGATGAATTACCTAAATTACCACTTAAAAGAGAATGTGGGATAGTTAATTTAGGTATTTCTAAAAACTCTTGTACACATTGGTATTGTTAATGAAAAAATTTTATATTATTTATTTTTTATCGTTTTGGAGGAAATCCTCCTTGTAAATTAGTTGAATATCTTAATGGCGAACACAGTTCGAAGCCTGAGCGCAGCCCAAAGGTTGCTTCAGCTGACGCTGCAATAATTTTTAATGATGATATAATACAAAAATTTTGATGATGTTATTTGTGGTCATTTATATTAACTAGACCATCTATCACGTAATATAAAATTTTTAATAATAAATTCCTTGCTACTAAATAATGGATATCTTTGGAAATGTGTTAACGACATCGCAGGTTGATATATATTCAAAATATGATAATTTTGTTATTGATTTTGATACAGGAGTTTAAAATGTAAGCCCTAAATATTTTAATTTAGTTCAGTATTTAGGGTCAAAGTATGATACTTCTGCTTTAAAAACAGATGTTGATATAGGTGTTTCTAATAAAAAATCTAAATATGATACTCTCGTTAAAGATTTATAATCAAAATTATGATACTTTTGCTTTAAAAGCATATGTTGATGCATGTGTATCTGATTTAAAAAATCAACTTAGCAAAAACTTTGGTTTTGCAGCTAAACAGATTTCTATTCACCACCGTAGGCTTGTCATTGTTGATGATTCTATTGATAAATCTGATGCAGTTAATAAGAAAATTTTAGATAAATAATTAAATGCTAAATTTAACGAAACTGTAGTAACAATTAAAACAGAAATGTATAAGTCATTACAATATTTAGATAAAACATTTCATGGTAAATTACACAGAACTTAGTAAAAAATTTGTTTGGAAATTTGTAAAAAATTAACATATTTGAACCTAAAAATAGAAGAAATAAATGCGAAATCACAAAATTATGATGCACTTGTTAATAATGATAAATTTCAGTGTAATATAATAAATATTATTCATTTAGTTGGAAAATACTGGGAAAGAAATGGAACAATTTATTCAGATAATAACCAGCCTGAAATTATCTTTATGCTGGATGGGGTAATACAAGAGATTATTATAAAACCAGAAATATATAAAGATAAGATTCGATTGAGCCATATCAGAAGTAATACTATAGACTCAGTTCTTGGTGTATCTTTCATTTAATGTCTTATCTGGTGATAATGTTTGTTTTTTTAATTCCACAATCTTTTAATGTACCAAACAGTACAACTCCGTTTATTGGTATGGTTTTTGAGTATAATTAATCTTAAAAATGAAACATAAAAATATTATTTGACTAATAATGGATATATTTGGAAATGTTTTAAAGAAATATTGTACCAAAGAACATAGTTGGTTAGACGATCAAATTATAAAATATGTAACACTCCCACATTTGAATGATTTTGCAACAACTTAAACTTGAAATAAGCAATTGTTGGAAAAAGTTGTTATTCTATACTTCGAACCAGATATTAATGTACATTTTGAAGACGAATCTAAGAAATGTGGGTAATCCAATTGCACTTAATGATGCTGTTAAATTAGAATATTATCAAAGTAAGAGAATAAATATTATTTGTTTAGTCGGAAAATATAATGAGAAAGAAAAAAATTATATTTGGATAGTAATCAAACTGAATACTTTTTTATGATGAATGGAAATGTATATGAAAATATTATTAACCCAACTACTGCAAACAAACTACTTAATTACATTGTACTACAATTTATCCTAAAACGGGGCTTGCAAAGTATGAAAATTACTGATCTGTTTAAATCGTTTGATGTTAAAGAAGATTATATAATATATTTTAAATAAAAAAAAATATAAATCAAATGATACTACAATTATTATTGAAATGGTAATGTTTTGTAAACATCATTAAACATAAAATTGTATTTTAATTTAACTGTAATATTTGCTGTCATTTAACTTAAAAATCATATCTATAGTAATAAAACCATAGTTTTTAACCCAACATTTTTAACACAGTTCTCTAAATGTTTCAAATGACATATCACTACCAACAAAATCGCTATGAATATGTTTAAGATTTGTGTCATCCTGTCGAAACATACAAAGAAAATTAGCATTATCTCTTAATAATTGTTTCGGCACTTTTAAGTAAGTTTGAGCTAAATAATAATCATTATTTCTATATATCCCACAATTAAAATAATATTTTGTCGTTCCATGATTATCTATTACAACATCTTCAAAAACAACCGAATCGTTACAACAACTATTAATATAATCCATTTCTTCATTTCATGAGAAAAAATATGCGATAACAGAAGGTGCGCGAACGCACTTTTCTCCCATTCGTGACCGGCTTACAGCAACAAAGTATCGGTTACATTTCCAGATTCGTTTTCGCTTGAAAGAATGAAAAATAAGTTCGTTTTGTGTTTCTTTTTTGTTTATTACTGAAAATTAAAATATTTTAAATTATTTAAATAACACTTCTGGTACAACTAAAGTAATTTGTAAGTGATATATAACTTTTGGTGTGGTTATACACTGATGGTTATTTTTTTATTCTAAGTATATATACAACCTATTTTACATACTTTTAATGGAAAATCGGTTCACCGTTCCTTGCAGGTTACGAGTGGCCATAGTAATTTGTGTAAGGAAATTGTTAACTAACTATGTACAGTATTTTCCAAAATATCTATTTTATTCCAAGGTTCCCCCTCTTTCTGCCGAGCATATCATATTGCCGAATATTAATTGTTACTAAAAATGGGGTCTAATGCTCGCAATGGCAAACATTCGATAAAAAATTAATGGGTGTGATGTATGAGTGGAAAGATTTTGACAGAGGCTAAGGGAATAGGGCAACAGGTATTTTACTATTTTTAGTCCAACTCAAATATTAAATAATATTCTCTTTTATTTTTAATATAGATAAAGATGTATAATTTTTCTATAGAGGGTGTAATGAAAGCAACAGAAAATGATTCGTCAAATTTAAGTACATTGAATTTGGACATGTGTAAATAAACTTTTAATGGGACAGTGACCTACTCGAATCAATCAACAAAACAATTTATGACATTTTATTGTTTTTAGTCTATTAATTGGAACTGGGGATGTAAATCTTGGATAAACGTTACATTCATTATAATTATAGTTTCGTTAATTGTTGTCTTCGAGAAGAACAAGTTTATTTCAATATCACAATAGCAGGTGATAAAATCGATATGGAATTAAACATTTGGGGAAAATATTTATTATTTGACTTCATAATGGAAATAGTCACAGGGTATTTAAATTTATTAAAAAACAATTTGGTTATAGTCTAATATTATTTTAAAATTTTTATAGTTAAATTTTTTAAATTTCATTTTAAGTACATTTACACTCCTTACATTTTAACTACGCCCTTTGTCTCATTTCACGGTTATTTTGTAAAAATGTCTTGATAAGATGTTGTGAAAAAATTGCCTTAATATTTTGTCAACTTTAGGGAATTTTTTTTGTGTCATTTTGAGCACTAAAAGGGATCACTGCATTGGAATATACATATATTATCTACTTATACGATTACAGATGTAGGTTTCTACAAACAGGATTATTTAAATACATACTCTCTGACAGACAATATACAGAGTGAAGCTGTTATCTTGAGCAAGTGATTTGGTACTACTGACAAATTTTTTGAATGCTCTTATTACACGTTTGAAGTATAATGCTTACTTTCAAACCTCGCTGTCCAGCATCGAATCAGCGGGCCAAACTGCAAAATGAGGACTGGATAATGGTACAGGAAATTATGTTTTGGCCTTAAACTAACTTCAACAAAATGTTCTTGGCAAGATTCAAGTTATTCATTAATGACTTAGCATATATATTAAACTTGAGCTTTTGAAATCTTTGGTACATAGACAATTTCACAAATGAGTCATTAATTTCCAAAACCCATTATGTCAACAAATTTTGAAATTGTGAATTTTGTGCCATTGTGTATAGCCCAACAAAACATATCGTGTGATGAAGTAAGAAAGAATCAAACTCTGTATTGTCACAACCAAAAAATGGATTGAAATCTGGGTACAATTTAAAAACGCGTCAAGTTCACGGCCAAAACAGTACCAGAACATGTTATGTCCGCCAGCAGAACAAGCTACGAAATTCGTTAAGTCTTAATATTTTATATGAACATTTGGTACTACAAAAACAAAATGTGTTATGTCCAAAATGCATTTATTTACTGAATGTTGACAGAAACGAGCTAGCTAAATTAGGTATATTTTGTTGATTGTATAATAACTGCGACTTAAAAATTGGTTGAATAAGTTGGTAAACATGTAAAATAATACTGTAGGACATGTAAACAATAATGTCATTATACAATAACTAGACTTTTACGCTGCTCTTTTGTTACATGACAAAATTGAACGCTGGCCTACTACAGGCGAAGATAGGGAATTTAGTTTTTTAGCGGGGGGTGGAGAACGACTTTTTTAATGTTGGTAAACGGCATCTCATGTTACGGGCTGCAATATGGCGCCGTTCAATTCAGTCACACATAAAGATAGACTGTCAGCATTGGTCTTGCACCTATTGGTAAGCTATCAATACCATATTTTTTTTTGTTTTGCCTCGTTGTGTTTACCAAATTCAGCCATTGTGTCTAACAAAACAGTTACAGAACCCATTAAGTCAAAATTACAGTTCCAAAAGTTGTTTAGTCCAACACATTATAATTATTTCTCACAAATCTACTGAATTGCGATTTTATATATTAATGCCAATTCAAAGTACATATCTATGTAACTGGCCTCATTGGCATCTCTAATTTAAAAATATGTATTTTATATAATGTAATATCGATCTTGTAAATGGTCTACATAATATTTTCAACGTTGATGAACAAAGGGTCTGACTGTTCGCCCTCAACTGTCTGGCCTTCACAGTTAATTAATTTCTGAATATTATGTTTGTGTGTCGCGTTAGTGCGCAGGGACTTGACGTCATAAAATACAGCATGAATTTCTTCAAGTGTTGTTGAGCAGTAGCGACAAAAGTACGTAGCATTGAATTTTATTAGAAATCCTTCCATAATATGTACGCCAAAATAGTCGCTAGCCATAAAAATCATTAAATACGCTAACAATATGTTGTGTTTGTCTTTGAATGATCCCAAAAAATTAACATTATTAAATTCATACTGATACTTCATCATATATATGGGGTTAAGGACATTGTTATAACTCTTGAATATGTTCCCATCAGGAAAATCTGACAAACCTGATTCTTTGTGTTGGGATCCTTGTTAAATTTTTTACCTGGCCTTTAATTGATTTATCAACAAGCAAAACTATGTTCTCCTTAACTAAAACGTAACTGCAGTTACATGGTTTCTCATTGTTGTTTGCACACAAATAAGTCTAACATGCTGGTATTAAATCACAATTTCCCTTTAAATATTTAATTTTTGTCTCTGTCGTTTCAAAATTCGCACCCTGAATCAAACTAGATTCACCATTGTGAGTTTTAAATAACACGTCAAACTCCATGACTTCAGATGCAATTTCATTAGACAGATCGCTATGTAATCCACTTAGAAGAAAGTGCTTTAAGATTTTCGTGATTTAAGCCAGTAAAATGTTTGATGTCTTGAACAATCAACAGTACAGTCGAAGAAAGTAACGTGTATTCTGCTTCCAGCATCATATATCATTTGCAAATCAAATTAATCACTTGTTTCAAAGGCGCATAATTTATATCTAGATCATCATTTACATCATTACTATCAATATTTTCTTCAAAGTTAGAATTCACAGATTTTCTAAATTTCCCAATTCTAACACATTTTCACCCACTTTTTTCAAGGTATTTCATTTTCTAACCTCTGATACCTCGAAATATGTGTCGAAAATGTTCCATGCTTGGAAAACTTTCGAACAACTAGTGAATGAGCGTGTTATCTTGTCCTTTTGTTTAACATGCGCTCTAAAATGTTTCATCAGTTTATGCATTTAACTGTACACTTTTGTGCACATCAGACTAGAACAATTTAACAATTTTAATGGATATGTAGTTTTTTAAATTTTTCGTTGCGTGAAAACTTCGCTCTCTAGTAGCCCTATGGTTTCCTGTACAGGCGATTTTAGAGACTGATGACTTTTGCATTTTGTTAGACATCAACAATAACAAAGTCAAAAACAAATCTCCTGCCATTTGCTTGATAGCATTGATGCCTACTATATCAGCGTGGAGATTTAAAGCAGTGTCCACATTTTCGGCAAGAAAATGGTCCACGATATATATCAATTCCAGAAATTAATAATAATGTAAGTAATTGAGAAAGGGTCTTCAATTTAATTTTTATATGATCTTTATATAAAATAGTGAAATACGATTTCATTATATTCAGTTCATTACAATATGAACAATAAATGCAGGTTACAACCGAAAACATTATTATCAAACATAATCTTTAACAAGACACAATAAAAAATGGTAGTGTAGAATTGTAACTTTCAAGATACATCATAACCGTGTGAAAAGTGTGTCTTAACGATACTGTTCCTAAAACACTGAGTTTTGCAACATACACACATACGCAGTATCCCAGTAGACATGGGTAACACAGTGCGGCGCCGCACAATTGTGATCACTCATTTCACTGTGCGTGATGCGCCATCTCACAATCTAAGACACACGTAACTCAGTGGCGCTGGTAGTGCAGCCTTGTTTCTTTTAGGCTAAAATAGCGATAAAAATGAAATTAAAGTTCTTCGCGTATTTTGTAACATCGGGGATTTTGTTTCTAATTAAAAAGAGAGTAAGACTTCTTTGCATATACTAACTTGCGGCGGGAGAGGTAAACATATCAGCTATGAAACTGAAAACCTTTCAATCGCTTAACAAAGTAGCAGGAGATATTGGATAACAACACCCTTATCGTAGTGTTGGTCGAGTTAAATTTCAAAGAGACTGTATAAAATTAAACATTATCAATAATTGATGCGTGACTACAGTAATCAACTTTGCCACCTCTTTTCGTATCAGTAGCACAGCTTATTCTCGAGCTAAATGCAGGTCCACAGTTCAACAATATGTTTACGAGGTGTTAATTAAATTGTAGTTTATAAACAAAATTTCAGATCTTTTATTGATTCGAGTTTATCACGTTTTCAATTCGCTGTCTGTTTAGCACGTGAAAATATAATGTATAATGACTAAAGTTTTCAAGCAAACAGTTCAACACTGAATCCTCACAGTAACGTAAAGTAATAAAATAAAACAATATATTGAAGTGTTTAGTGTTTCGTACTGAAAATAATAGTTTACATCTTTCCTTACACTATTAGATATGTACAAATTTTGAAATTTTCGAATTTTTATGTGAAGATAACAATACTATCTTCATTTTAAGATCGACTGCACTGTCGCGGTAGGAAAGGTTTAGGTCTGGCCAAAATGTAGATTTATTATCGCTTGTGCCGTCTTGGATGTTTCTTTGATAACTGTAAAATTAATTTACAAAACAGGAGAATAATGTAGACAGCTAGTAATTAACAATACAGATGTCCGAAACCAATTTATAAAGTTTGAAAATAAGGTAATAGATACAACCTTTGAAAAAAAAATTTAGAGTTAAAATTTGGTACATGCAAGTCTTTGTGCACCATTCCCCTTAATTGCCCCGCTCGCCCTGCCTATTGTATTTAATTTAATACTTGTCATTATTTACATCAACTATTATGAGCAAGAAAACATAAATAAGTAATTTAATAATAACCTTATACACCATTTTTTAACTGAGCAAAATTTATAAAATTATTTTGCCTATGAGTACTACTTGTAAGATTTAAAACGAAAAACGTGAGGTGCATGCAGTTCATATATTGATGTATGAATAGTTTACCATTCACCTCACTAACGGTTTCATTGCACTGCAAATGATAACTGCTCTTCTCAATGACAGCTACCCTGTCTATTGCACTTTTTCCACGTTTTTTGTTTTAATTCTTACTAGTATTTTCATAGGATAAATAACTTTATACATTCTAGTTCGTTTATGAAACGTAGTAAATCTCAATATTTTAATTAAATGTAATTGTTAGCTTTTAAGCCTTGTGCGTGCGAAAATTTGCAGTCGAT
>PNEQ01106723.1:11338-29922 GCA_003012365.1 Medauroidea extradentata
TTAATTTAATGTGGTATATTAAAATTATATATCAGCAACAGTTTTTTTTTTTTTTTTTTCAGTTTTCTATCTCTCTCTGCACTGTCATACATGTATGTAGTTCGAAAACGACTGCTAAATTAGTACTGAACACACAGACAAGGGAGCTAGTTTTAATAAATGTCATAATAAAATATCAAAATATTGACAACATAGCGCAAAACGTAATAGGTGTCTGAAATTAAGACTTTTACTCTCGTACCTGACGCAGTAGGTAATAAAAATCGTAAGTTTGCGCAATGCTGCATGGAAATACGAAATTCATTTCACATGGCACAAAACATATCCTAACAATAATTGTTAACATGATTAAACTGTACACTGCGCTGTGATAGTGCTATCTACTTTTCTAGGCTGCAGCACAACCACAGCGCAACTGCTTTGACACAGTAGCAGCGACATAGTGCCGCACTTGGTGCTCGTATCGCGAATGAGGGCTGTGTTATGGCGCAATTGAGTTGACACACTGCGCTAATTCAGTATAAGGTGCGTCTGTGTTGCTGCGCCAACGCCTGATATTTCAGTGTTACCCATCTCTAGATCCCAGTAAGTCATATATGATGGTGAACTTATACTCATTTATATAAATTATTAATTTTTAAGTTAATCTTAATGACACAGTTTGAAACAAATCATTTATTGGCACCCCTTGTTCGAAATTGATCTACGGTATTTTATTTTTGGCAAGTTTTGTTTGCCACATTCTTAAAATTAAGATAATGAATGTTATTAAGCAGGGTGTAAATTTGCTTCGGGAATATACAAAATGTGTTTACTGAAAAAGTATATTTGTTACACTGATATCTCTATTTTTAAAAATGTACACTGGCTGACTGACTTAATGCCTGACTGACAAATCAAACCACAGCCCAAACAGTTAGACATATAAACGTGAAATTTTGTGTGAGTTTTCTTTAGGTTGTAGGTGAGCACTGTAAAAGGACTTTTCCAACATTCGTCTACTTACCACGGACCCGACGGCTCATCGTCGTGACTTTTATTGCAATGGTTCAGTCATAAGTATTAATGTTAGCTAATGTAAAGATTTTAAGTAAATTTTACCTTTAATGGGTTAAAAAGACATGACATTATTTTCGAAAAATTATCGGTAGACTATCTTTAAAATCCTTCAGGATATAAAGTTGTTTTTCGCTTCAAAATATTGCTTACATAAATACTAAAAAAGTTGCTTTAGAATTTTTCGAAATTCTACTTCCAAATATTTAAAAAATAGGGTGAAATACAAATGTATACGATAGGACTTAAAGATGTTTCGAAATTTTTTAATCAAGGAGTGGAATTACGTGCAATGTGTTTTCGATTATTCTTCCATGTTTATTTAAACAGTCGAGATATCGAAGTATTCTATGATTCAGAATTATATTTACTTAAAAATTCGAAATTCATTATCAGGATATTTTCATAATTCAACTCCAAAGAGGTAAAAAAAGGTTATAATGTGTTTTATATTTGTGATCGACATACATCTAATTCATTAAAATTTTATATATCAACATGATTTTAGCTTAAGAAGGCGTGGTACATAATTCAACGCTAAAAGTAGGCCTATCAATATACAACTGCTGGTTTCTTGAAGCCAATTTACGAAAATTACAGAATAGCAATCCTAGACAATAGTATCGGCCAACGTTTTAAACAAATTTTTTTCCAGTGTTACGAACTTCTGGGGCACAGTCTCTGACGCCGGAACCTCGTAGATCTTAACTGCGGCGCAATTGATCACGCGTAACGAATTAGTAATTCTGGATAAATATTTAATCATAAAGTCGGCAAATACCTTTATCCAGGATTGTCATTGAGTATTTTATCCATATTGGTTTCGAAAAAAGTGTAGGAATCTATTGATGTTTTTAGTGCTTATTTATCTACCACGCAACTCTTAAGGTTAACGATTTCTTAATTACCTGAAATAAAGTTTATTGATATTTCGAAATTTGACACCGGTGGGTGTGAAAAGTGATGAAACGGATGAATGGTGATTTTATGTAATCATCTGTATATTTTGAACCCAACGTACTATCGTTACGGTTATCAATTAAATGTAACACCCATACAATGTCGCAATCAGTTTATAAAGTTTTTTAAATAAAACCCTAACATGGTGAAATGATATGGAATGTTTTTTAGGTAAGTCCACGTGTGCAAGCGAACTTGTCGTGGTATAGTTACTTTTCGCTTATGATGAATACGTTAATACCCGTATACATGTTTCAGACCTTTTATAGATCCGAACTCTTAGGCCTAGGGAAGGATGAAATACGTCTTTAAATGTATCTTCGAAATAAGCCTTTACTCAATGGATTATCGTTGAAATTTTACCCTTAATTGTATACGTATAATAATGTTTTATTTGTGATGGTAAGATTTAGCCAAATTCGATCACTAAAGGCATTGAAAGTCGTGAAACATGTTTTCATTCATCTCGTGATATCTACCTAGTCAGTTGAGATAGTGATCTATTTTTTACTTCAAGAAGGTACTTACAGAAATACGAAAAAAATTTATGTTAGTGTTTATACTGAGAAAATTACTCTCAAACACCCTACACTAGGGGTGGTGGGGTAGTAGTCTTTGCAGTTAATTTTAAGCAGACAATCCGAAAATTCATATACAGTCATAGGGAAGTTAGTTATACGGAATTTAACATTCGATAATTATGTTAGTATTAATGGTTGTACAACCTCTATTTGCACAGTGACATATATTTAATTTATTTTACGTTAACCTTTGACGGTACGTATTTAGGACATAATCATCAATGGTCGTGCTCGAGGTAAATGAGTTATCATACCACTATACTTCTTACAGTATACCGTCCAAATACTCTCGCCCTTTCGTCTGTTTTTATATTACTTTAAGTAAGGCCCAGGCCATTCGTTAAGGGTGGTTGGGATAGACTTAGAGTAGTTTTCAAAAGAGCAGCTATATCTAATTATTCTGCTGCAGAGTTACTTCTAGCAACAGCTTAGTTATCTTAACATTTGATGGCCGAGTTACTAAACCGGTTTACAAAGAGATCTTTCGATAAAAGTCGATGATATTCGCTGTTACGAGCATTACACACTAACGATTCTGCAGGCGGACTGCTAGTTTATATCATAAAAAACTATTGCTTAAATCATAAAAATTATTGTTCGTTCGTTTTATATGTGATTCTATGGTAGTCATCCAATTGCTATAAAAGTTTGTACAGATGCGCGTGCGTCAACAAAGTTTTCCGCCATTTTTTTGGTAGCAGGTGGCGAAATGGAATAGAGGAATAAATGAGATACCCGAAAAACTTAGTAAAAAAACTAAAAAATTTGATGAGTTACGCGTGCGTCTGCAAAGTTTTCTTCCAATTTTTTTTTTGGTGGGAGAAGGGTCAAATTGGGGAACATGGGCAGAATTGGGCACCAAAAAACATTTTCTTTAATGAATAAAAAATTTGGTGGGTTGTGCATGCATCCACAAAGGATTATAACGAAACATGCTGGAGGCAAAACCAGATACAGCGACAGAAAGGGATGCATAAAAAGAATTTAAAACCAATTTTAATGTTTCAGTATATTACTTAAATATACATAAACAACTGTTAACAAAATTTTGCCACATTTAGTTCTTTCGAAAAATTTTATTTTATAAACATATTACATTAAATTGTAAACCTCGCAAATAGAGTTGCGAGAAAGAGCTAGTACTGACATAATACCAAAGATTTCGTGTTTTGTGAGGGCAATGGAAACAGTTATATCCCGTCTTCCGAGCTGTTATTTTAAAACGAGCGTAGGACAGAATTTAACCTTTAAAAATATTTTTTTTAATCTGTGTTTATACAGTTACAATTTTATATTTACAAGCATAAATATACATATTTATGAACATAATATAATTTGGAATCAGTTCATGCACGTTATATTGTATATTTTGGTACTCATACTATAACAAATTGTTGTGTGTTGGCCGGGCGGCAGGCACATTGCATCATGCTGGGTGGTCAGCCCTGTGAGTCAACCAGTGATGTTATGGGTTTTCGCAGCTATGTCGCATCTCCCGAGAGACGTCACTGGGTTTCCCTGTTGACGCCAGTGCGAATACGTGACTACCAACAAGTACGACCGAGGTAATGTCTATTTTTAGACTTCAGGTCACCATATTTCATCAGCCATTGACGTCATTGAAGGGGCCGTATAAAAGCATCGGAACTTCGCAACATGAGTCAGTCTAGTATTGGAGAGTCTGGAAGAGAGTCGGGAAGAGTCAGTCTTGTGCAGTCTTGCGATAGTCTTGTAGTGAGTCGTGAAGATGAAGCGAGACCGAGAGTGGTGTTAGGCAGCGCCCTTAGGGGCGGCTTTTCCACTGGGACGACGATTGACGTCGTGAGAAGTGATGGGCCGAGAGGCTCTGCTGGTAGCGGCGCAGAGATATGGACTCAGCGCCTTGGGGGTGGAATCACGACGGCGTCGAGGCTGATGTAACATCGGTGGAGCTGACGAGGTGTGGCATCACGAGGATGGCAACACAACAGCGGTGGTCGGTGTCGAGTCTGAGTAACACTGAGTAACACCAGCACCCTACAGAAGGGACACACAACACTCAGGTGTTGTGTCGGTACGACTGAGCTGACGAGGTGTGGCGTCTCGGATGGCATCACGGCAGTTGTGGTCGGTGTCGAGGCTGTGTGATGCCAGCGGGCTGCAGGAAGGACGAACAACACTTGTGGTGTTGTGTTGGAGTGCTGCAGGGGAGGCGAGTAGTGGAGAACAACACTGACGGTGTTGTGTCGAGGAGGGCAGTAACTGGCTACTTGAGGAGACTGTCTACCTGGTGATTCAAGAGAAGGAGTGCTTCGAGAGTTTGCTATTGGTCCTGCTCGGAGGAGGTGCTAAGCTTGTGCAGAGAGGCTGGTGAGGACATCTTGGTGATGTCAGGAAGACGTCTTGGTGACGTCGGAGCAGTATTGGATGGGACAAGAAGATTTTTGCTGCGGGTCGACAGGCGAAGAAGAAGGTGCGCGACGGGAGTCGAACCGAAGAACTCAAGAGTGAAGACAGTGGTGCACTCTGGGTGTTGCACTGTACATGGTGAGTCATCCTCCCTTAGGACTGTTAAGGTCGTGCATTGTCACTATTTGAGTAATTGTTGATTGGATCTATAACTGAATTTTATTGTGATTTGTAGTCTTCAATTTATTAATTGTAAATATTCTGGTGCTTTAATTGTCCAAGTTAACTAACGTTCTGCAGAACAGTACTAATTGTGTGCATAACTAATTGTGTTGTGAGAGTTATAGTTGATACTCTTTTGTGTATTTTGTAGCTTTGTGAGCTATTAAATCCAGTACTTAATTTAACTCTTTTATTTCTAATTATAAGATCTGTATCCCAAAAGAACTCATGGGAATTGCCCACACTTAAAGTTTGTGTGCTCCAAACTTGTAGCAAAATAGTAAAAAGACATCCCTTTACAACAATAACAAATTTGTTATTCTGAGTTCTGATTAAATGAATATATCTGAAATCATCTTATTTTTTTGCATGCACCAATGCAAATTAATTTTTAATCTAGCTTAACATTTTCAATTATAACCATTCTATTTATCCAACTTTTATCTAACTCAACTTTTACACATGCACATCCAGGGTCAACAATTTTTCAATGTGCAGAAGGTTTTTTTCTATGAATTTTACCGCTAGTATTAGGGTCTATTCTGAGTTACTGGTTTAGTTTTCTTTGACAAAAATCTTTGTTACTTTTCAAAGTTTTGTTTTGATGTGTCTGCTATCTATCTCTGTTGAAAGAAAACTATGAATTGCATTATTTCTTTCATCAATTGCGACTGAATTTAATCGTGTTTGCCTAATGTTAATACTTGAGAAAACAGTGATAGCGCTCAAACAACAATTATTGATAATTTAAAAGGTGTATATTTTTACGCTACTAGTAACAATGGCCGTTAATGAAATTTCGTGATTTTCTTACTCACCATATAAATTGGAATGAAGACAGACTACCTGTAAAATTAAAGATTAAGTACAATAGGGTTTTGCTCCAAATATTACAATTATGTCAAATATCTTATTTAAGTTATTTTGTTATGTATTGTTCATAGTCTTTTGTAATGTATTATTGCTTTTCTTTTCTATTTATTTGATGTATGCATGCAAATTGTGACGTTCACCATTTACCAAACATATAGGGATCATTCAGAGTGCACAAAAAATTAAAATAAATAAATATATTGTTATTAAATTTATAATGACCAGATATTTGAAGAGAATTAAATCAGATGAGTAAAAACGATACAGATTGAAATCAAGTATTTTTAAAGAAAATATCTGATTTTGTTGTAAATGTTTTTATGTAAGTTATAAGCACACGCACATATTGGTTTATGTAGTTGTATTTACTGGAATATTTAAATTGTGATTATTGTACAGATAAAGGATATTACTGGCCTTTTGTACAACATAATCATAAAATATTTGTTTCAGTTATGTATTTTTTGCATAGTATTCTCTTATTCATATGGCTCATATTTGGCTAAATCCTAGTGATACTAACAGTGGTATTACTGTACTAAAATTATACAAGAAGTTATAAATTGCGAATTCAAGCAAAAAAACACTTAAGGGCAAGTATTATATTAGAATACAACATATTAGACCTACTAACAATTTAATTTCATAATGCAAGTTTTTAATTAATTTTTGTGAGAGCAATTTACTTTGCAATTTCAATTCACAATAATGAAAGTAATTAGGATTATATTTAATTCAATTAATAAATTTACTTCCTCTCCACAAAGAGCAACAACATTGTTATGTACATGGCGACGAGAAACAATTACCAGTCCTAGAATTCTGAATTTCATGGCTACATTCATCAGTAATGGCATCCCCACTTTCAACAATAGCATTTTACAAATTAAAATATTTTATAAACTTCTAAATTGGATTACAGCTGTTATTTTTATTCAAGTGATTTGTTCCTAATTTCGTTACCTGTGATTACTTGTTGACGTACAGGTTTCATTTTTATGTTTCTAGCACAACATGTAAGCAAATGGCATCCAATAAGTTGCAACATTTTTCATTTCCTATGCAATACTGAGAAATGCAATGTGAGTCAAAAGTTAAAATTCTTGATAGCACACAACACCATTTGAAGGGGCTTTTAACCATAACTTTTCTTTTCATTTTAAATATTTGTACGAGATAGTGTTTATTTTGTACACTAACAGTGATGCTTTACTATTTTGATATTTTTTTTTAGTTTTCATAGTTTTTGCACATTATTTCAGTAAAAATTTGCATGTTAAGATATTCGCATGACAAACGAAACCAACAAGCTTACGTAGTTACATGAAATATGTCACATTAAAAAACGTCATGGGCTATGTAAACGTACATAAAAATACAACTAGAAACAATCACGTTTTTCAGGAAATTGCTTAAATTTGTATAACTGTTTTTGTTATTCCCTTTTGTATTACAGTATGGTCAAAATGTTGCATACAGCAAATTTAAACCACGTGTATATTTAAGCTAGGTATGATGTTTGAAGCATTAAAGACGTAATGCTGTGCATAACACAATGAAAACGTGGAAAGAGCATATCTTTACATTATACTCAAAAGGACTTCTCACTTCAACTGATCGCCTTTCTCTGTTATGGTTTATTGATTTCGTTATCACCGCATTGTTAGCAACTTCAGAGTTATGTAATTACGACCTTCACATTGACGTGCCAGACATTTATATTACACTTCAATACAAACGAAATCGGTGGTTTTGTACAAGTGGGCTGTTAGAAGAGGTTAAACATGTTCTACCGCAAGTTTATCTACGCCCAGTCGAGTTCATAGATCCATCAAAGTTCCTGGTCAGCGATCCTCATTCGGGAACCACGGACAGAAATGTGGAACATTCGTCTAACTGTGCTTCACTTCATAACAAATGTAAATAATATAGGACTTTTCACTATGAAATGTTACAAGTGTGCAAAATAAAAATTATGTATAAACCACACAGTACCCAACTGAGATTGTGTGTCGTGAAGAAAACTCGGCTGACAATTACATATTGTTAAATTTGACATTCGCTGTCATAACATAAAGTATACTGCAATCCACTCCAGTAACATACTAGAATCAGATGAAATCAAAATATTGGTAATGAAATTATGTCTAATATGTGAAATATTCACAAACTTTTTAAAAACGAGAAAGTTGGTAAGCCTACATTAAATTCTAAGAATAGAAAATCACATCCTCCAAACGCGAATGAAACAATACTGCAACTTAGCCAAAATTTCATAACAAGCCTAATCCTTAGGTCACATATTCTGCTGTTATGAGCGTCATTCCAAGTTATTGTAAATAACATGTTTTCATTTGTAAAATTGTAAAAATGTCATCTAAATGTAACTAATTCTTCGAAATAAATACAACTGCAATCTAAAATACTAATATAGCATAAAACACTGATGCAGTGAAGTTGGATTTTACGAATAACAATAGAAAGATAAAGTGTCCACAGCAGGGGGATTCCCTCAGTACATGTAAGTTATTAAAATAATCACAATTCCTGTCCTCATACTATAAATTCAATGCTTGTTGTTGTTTGGTGGTAACTTTGAACACTTCACTTAAGAAGTAACTAAGAAACTACAGGCAACTACAGGTGATTTTTCGAAAGTTATAAAAACTGAAGTTGGAACATACCATAAATGGATCATAGAAGTATTTATGTAAAAATGTATAGTATTCAGGAACATAAGCCAAAACAGTGAAATTAAATTCCAGCTCTTGCTTCAGTTACCTCTAAAAGACAATATTAAAAATATGAAAATATTTTATAACGTTACAATAATTCATTTTCCTCAACCTACACCAAGCAACTTTTTGTATCCCTACAGGGTTGTTGTTACCACATTTATGAAAAGACTAAAGCAAACAAAGATATTGAGATTCAAAATTAAATTTTTAACAAACTCTTTAGTACGGTACAGGTTGAACCTCGGAGATTTGGCCTACAGGAATTCAGTTACTATTAAAGTTAAACAATAAGTTATAAAATGTAAAATTTGAGTTATTGTCTCCAGAAACGGTAAACAATACTTACACACTTTTCCAACATTAATTTGTAAAAATGACACGTTAGTTTTCACTTTAATTAAATCATAGTTGGCTTAATGTCATACTTGCAACAATTAATTGCGTAATGGCAAAATATGATTTGAACTAGACAACTATAATTTTAGTACATTTTTATTTAAAAGGAGACGACGAGTACTTGGCTCATTATTTTTAAGTATGTTATTAATTAATAGAAATACCATTGTAGGGTATACAGAAATGAATGATAATATCAGAGAGCTCGAAACTTGGTTTGATCCCCGAGGAAGCACGGGCAAGAGAACGACGCTCAGATGCGTACTAGGCGAGACGATTTGTTCTCCAAGACACCCATTACTGATGCATTTTTCGTGCAAATCGTATTGGTATGAGTCATTCAGTAACATTTCTGGTCCATTAGCACACTGAGGAAACAATTTTGTTGGTGAAAAACAAAATTTGTTTGAATCAACCAAATCATTTGTTTGTATAGGGGCAATTAGATATTTGTTTGCTCATACCAAATTATTTTGTTCCCTCAATTTGTTTGAGGTAAATAACTAAATTTTGTTAGCAGTACCAAATATTTAGCTGGTCATAAAAATATTTCGTTTGACATATTAAATGCACACGCAATATTTTAAGAACTAAAAAAATATATTTTATAATCTTAACAAATTTCTAAAAAAAGTATGGTTGGACCGGGATTAGATTCACTAACCCTTCGCTTGCTTCTTTCTTTTCCTGACATAAAAAACTTTTTTTTTATATATTTTTTTTAATTTGTTAAATAAAATGTTCGATACATTGGCAAGGCTATCGCCCCGCCACTGCACCAAACATTCCCCCTTTTAAGTGTGTCTTTTTGGTTCGTGTAAGTGACGTAATTGGACGTTGACGTGTGGCAGACAGACAAGACCAACACAAACACCCAGTCCTAAACCCGAGGAAGTGACTGTAAATGTCAACTCCCCGGCCGGGAATCGAACCCGGGACCCTTGACCCAGCAGCCATGAGCGCTAACCACTGAGCACCGACTGAGCTACGATTGCTTATGTGATAACGGGATTGTTATTTGTATAGGAATAGTTAGGCCTAATATTAAATTACGATTACTGCTTTATTTTCAAACATTTTTGTCTTCTGTCTGCGAAAATGTAAATGACGTCAGATAATATTACCAATATGCCGTGCACCGCAGCACAAAGCACAAGACGTGCAGCTGCGGTGTTTTTATTCAAGTTTATAGCATTTTCCGTTGTGATCGATCGAATAAACCACTTTGAAATAGTTATAGCTAAAATTAAGATACTTTAATAATGCTGATTAACAGTTTAGACGTCCTACTTGTCGAACAAGGTTATACTTTGAAAGTTGAGGTATACAGCGTTCGCCATCTTTTCGCTCACGCACGCCAGCCTGCCATGTTCCGAAAGTCAACCAAATGGATTTAGTTTTGCCAACAAAATCATTTAGTCCATCGAAAAACATTTTTTGGTTCAAAGCACATCACTTATAACTAACAATATTATTTTGTTGACAAGCTGTAACAAGTTGTTTGTTTACAAAAAATATTTATTCGATGTCATTTAGAAACCAAATATATGTTTGGCACAAACAAAGTGCGTTTAAATGAATAATTTGGTAGAGGGAAATAAATAAATTTGTTTGAAGGACTCCAAGTTTGGTCTTACCTACAAAATATTGTTTAGTTGAAGCAAACATCACCCCAACAAATACATTTAGTATAATGAAACAATTCGTTCACTCAGTGCAATACCAAAAATTTAACAGAGACAAAATTGTTTGATAAATCATCGCTTAATATTGCATACCTACGATTATTTATAGATTAGAATGTGTTTGAAAAAAAATATATAATGCTGAGTTGTTATTATCATTTTCGTTAACTTATTTCTTACAATCTAGGTATATTAAATAAAGGGATGTGTATCCTGACCTATATTATACTCTACTGAACAAACATTTGTTTTATAGATTAAATATAACTGTTTCATCTGCAAACTGTAGTAAAGATACAGGCAGGAAATTTGGAAAATATGGAAATTTCGGGAACTTTTGCTCTACATAATTTCGTAAAAATTTTCCATATGATCCATTTACAGAATGTCTTTCCGTTAATAAACGTTATTTTTCTGTAAAAATTTCCGTAAATTTATGGAAACTTTTAACAGTGCGTATAGATGTGCATACTAGCACCCAACTACCATGGCGTCGCACCGCACCGAGCCATGTCACACCAAATCCACATGGGCCACAAACTTATATTTTTCTTTACCTTATTAATAATTGTAACCATTAGTTCTTATGAGTAGTGTGTTTGTTGCATGCCTACCAGGTGTTAAAAATATTCGTTTGGAAATTATAACTTTCAAAAGATACTGCAAATTGTAATATCGAGTTTACACGAAATTTTATTTTATTAAATTTATTGATGATTCACATTTTATGTTACACAGGAAAGAATGCACGTTTGTATCTATGTACTTACGTGCTATACACCGTAGAGCTACGCCAAATCCAAGTTCGTTTTGAATGAAAAATGTGTGTCCTATGCACTTTCAATAATAGGACCGATTTGGCTACGCATTTAATACTGCCTAATAATTTCAAAATCCCGATTGTAAAAAAGTTGTAATTAATTCGAGGATGGTTACCCCTGCTATTTTTACCAAGGCGGAAGTTGTTTTCGTGCATGTGTTGTGCGATTGAATATCTCGGTATCTTTAAACCACATTCTGAATATTGTCACCATATGTCCCCAACTCTACGATATTTTAAGAAAGTACACATTTTTAATTTAATTCTTAAGGACTTATTACTTATTAATATTTAGTTTAGTTACTAAGTGACCTTTGTGTTTTCGCTTGTTTATTCGGCCGAATTTCGAATTTCGATACATCAATTTAGTGTGTGTGTCGATATATATAATTTTTGTGCGTAGAGTGAGACATTTATGTATGCTAACTGGGTGCCGTGTGAAAGAGCAATCCTGAGGACAAATAATATGGGAAACACATATGCAACTTTGGGCCTAACGTGAATCATGAGGGTGGTAGGTGGTCTCAGATGTGGACGAGCCTTTTCATGCATGAAGTAGTTTTTATTTCGGCGTACAAGTGTTGTAGACTGCCCGAAACCTAACATTTAATAAGAACTAAGAAAGCCTGTATGTACTAAAACTTTATTGTTAACATCCTGCACGGACTGGGCCAGTACCAAAGTTTTACCTATTCTGTCGACTATTAGAGCTCTGACATTTCAGTTATATCTATGGACCCAACGTATTCGGATTTTAACTACTGCGTGGACAGAGTAAGTTATCCGATAGATACTGCACTCTCAATACAGTTCGACATCATAGGACTAGCAGGTATTTATCTGCGTCATCATAATTTTAAATTTCATACAGATTATTTTCTTTGTGGCACAGACAAGTTTCGTAAATGTTCGCAAACGTGGACAATGCAAGTTCTGGAAACAAAAATCACTTTCAAAAAATTATGTTTGCTGCTTGCTTGTGAAAACAAATAAACTTACGATAGAAATGTCGAATTAAAACAAGTAAGTAACTTTAAATTGAGTCCTCCACATGAAACAAATGTTTCAAGAGGGGAGGTGTAAAAAGTATGTTGTTGGGAGAGGAGAGGAAAGCTTATAGTTAAATAAAAACATTTCAATAATCAGCTATAAACTTGGATATTCAACTGTAAGTATGCCAATGAAATGCTTAAAAAGTTTTTCTATTTGATCTGAATCGCCAGGAAATGTATTACGAAACAAACACCAAGAAGTGTTCCAGTAGTCATTAGTTACCTTTACCTAAAATGGTAACCTCCAAAAATTATTTTGATAGTGGTCCATTCTATGTGAAGAATGAACATCGAGAGCAGTAGATTCTTTATCGGAGCTCTCTAAGAGTGAGTATGCTGCATCTGATAAGTCATCATGCTCACTGAAACTTCTTAGTACAAAAAATTGTGTTTATTTCGAAACATACAATTCCTGTTCAGTATGACAAGTCTACTACACTGTAAAAATTTGTACTTTAACAAAGAAGAACTTTGGAAGCGCAGTTGCCAAAGAAATTCCTTGTAAAACTGCAATGGTTGTCCTTGTAATAAAATACAATGTAAAAGTTTGTAAAATTACAAGTACTAGCCTCGTAGCTCTACTTTCAATAAGGAAAATGCCCATTGTACTTCATAAATAACACTGGAATTATTTATCAAATAATTTTAGAATAAAGGGAATATAAATGAAAAAAATTAAAAAAAAAAATCTTGGTAGGTGCTAAGTTTTGTACCACTCTCCCAACATTTAGAATTTACGCATTTTACCACTAGACCATTGTGAGCACTGTGTCGCGTATTCTTTATTTATTCGTATACATTAAATGCAGAGTTTAGTTATAATTCTTTTTTGGCAAATGTCACGAGAAGCTACTCATCGCGTAGGGACTAAACTATTGGTTTTATAGGTAAAGTTTATAAATAGAAAATGATTTTACAAAGAAAATCTTTGTACTTTAACAACGATTTGTACAAGTACGAAGAAAATCCTTGTAAATTTTACAAAATTTTTTTTAGAGTGTATGTTTCTGCAATTACAAAAAATATACCTTGCCATCGTAAAGTAACAGAAATGAATCTGCGAGCCACACAGTTTATGTTCTGAAACAGCAGTTGTATTAAAGAAATAGTAGGCCTGGCCTTTTTTTTACAAAAGTTTTTTACCCGGCCTCACGGACGCTTTTTCTTCGTTAGGAGTGAAAGTAATACACAAATTCCTGCTGTGTGCCTTGTTTTTCAGTTATAAGTTAGCGATATATATGTATATAACTTTTTTGTTTCATTTTTTTCAGGGCCTTTAGGCGAGCAGATGAGTAGCGTTCAGTCCTCCGCTGACACGCCAACAGGAGTTGTCAGTTTAGCAAACAAGAAAAGCATTTCTCACAAAGAACAATACTATGCAACTGTGCAAAAAGTTATGGGATCTCAGTCGGTGGAAAACGTACCAGGTATGACTCATAATGTATTATTGAAATTCGCAGTGTGTTTCTTGCTGTGAGGTACAGGTCAAGTCAGAATAAGTAATTTTCGGAACAGCGTACATTTTTAAAAACTATTGCCAGTTTCAAGAATGCTTTTCTAGAAATTAGCAACTTTGTACTGTAAAACTTTGTGTGTAGCTGTGGGGACCATTACTTAGTGATTTAGTTTTATGTGTATGTATATCAATCCATAATTAGTTATTGACATTTCAGAAAACAGTACTCATTTTAAGCAATAGAATTTTACGTATTTATCATGAATATGAATAGAGGTCAGTATTATTGAACATACTCTTACTGTGTTGTTCCAATGAACACACAATTCCAACGACTGGACATATTTCATAAGAAGAATAAAGAGAGGTATTTGGGCACACCAACTTCTGTATATTGACCAACAGCCAAGGTAAACAAGTCAATGATATGTAGGTAAGAGAAGTTTTCTGCTCTGTTATTTCCTACTTGTGGTGGTTATTTTGGATTAGGTCAGCAGCATTGTTTTCTATTATTTTGGTTTTTACGGATTTCAGTTTTTGTAATGGTTCCCCAAAAATACAAAATTTCATTAATGTTTTAAACATTTGCATTTCCCGTTGTGTTCGCGAAATTGTCTCTTGAATTATTTATTATAACAAAGAAGTTTCCGTGTTATAAAGCGGTTGGTTCCTTGTTTACAGATCTATTAATAAAATGTGACAGAGCAATACTAAAAGCATTATTGGTAGTTATAGCAGTGGACATATAACAAAATATGTGATAAACAATGGACATACCATTGTTTTAAAAAAATAACATTCTGTTGTATCTGCCATACTGAAAACTACTTTGTGATAAATCTTCGGTAATGTTCACACTAACCTGTCAAAGCCATACTCTTACATATTGGTCATAATAACAATGAAATAAGACAAATATATTTGTTTTGGCTGTTAATCATATACGACTTATTATATTTCACTCAGTTTCCCCACCACTAATATACATGCACCGCCCTTCAAGCAGTTGCCACATTACCTTGTGACACCTGCACAATATATAGTATCTTGGGAAATACACCATCCGACTGATGGGTATGAGCTAGACGCGTGGAACCTGAGCTCCAGGAAAAGTACCCAGACAGGTGAACAAAACGGTGCTAAATGAAGTGGGAACTTGCAAGATTAATTAACTAGTTCTTCCACATACAGTGACTGTAAAATCACTTTGTGGTTTTGTTTTAAAGTGGTGGTTTTAAGATACTGAAACTTTCTCGCCACGGATTCCGTCTCGCAGGAAGCGAAAGACGGCACAGCCAGGGGTGACTTAAGGCTGTTCAAGAAAGAAAAAAAAGTTGTTAAATTCCATATACAGCAACTTCTGTACTTAAATCATGTTTAATATAATGATTTTAAACCAGAACCAATACATTAAAATAGGTTTTTATTACTTTTTATATACTTTATCGTTATGAATTTATGGCTAGCAAAACAGATAAAGTATTCGTCATTTATGAACAAAAATTTTTTAATTAACTTAAAAAATTCTTCTAATATGCCAAAGAAATTTTGTGAAGCTGCCAGCAGGCATTCTCGAGAGAAAAAAAATTCTTTCAGCAAATTTTATATCGAAAATTTGCAGCAACTTGGATTGTCTAAAAAAACTGAAACCGTTAGGTGAATGTCAAATATAACAGTTTTAAACAATAGCGCTATTCTTCCTGATTACACAGACACCAAGTTAATAGCAATGGAAGCAGTCTACATTTTGTGGTTGGTGACTGAAGTAACACGTGCAAATCCCCGTCGACGATGTGGCGAGGATCCGCTGAGAGACGTCAAGATACCACAATATGCTACCAGTAATGTGGCGCTCCTCACGGAGTTCGCTGCAACAACACGGGGGGTTTTGTGAGGTACGGTGGCTCGCTTGATACTTGAATTTTCGCGCGGTTTTTTGGTAGATGCAGTGTAGTGGATTTCGCGGGTTTTTTTGTTAGATGTGGTGTTGTAGATACAGTTGGTGTAGTTAACAGTGATATTGAAAACTAGCGCGTGTTATATTCAACTTTTTTCGACATAGCAAAGTCTCGGCGACGGATACAATTTAGGCATAACTGATAACTGAAAAATATCCATATTTAATATGTACATTTAATAATCAATTTTTTTTGTGTAATAGAAAACAATTCACTAAATTTGCTACGTTTAGTTGACATACTACGGTGTTGGAAAATTAAAATGCGCGCTCATTCGTAAAACATTAGTGTTCAGTCACGATAGACCTTCTATAATGTTCCATCTCATTATGTATGTATAAATTTAGTGCTGGGAATTTCAACTTGCAAAAGTGTGAATATACTTAGTGATGACAATTTTGGGAATTATAATAAATTATTTACAATGACAAGACACCGCTGAGACAGTTGGCATTTTTTTTAAGTAACAGAATAAAAAAATTTCCATTACAATATCAAATACGTTAGGAAGTAAGTATTTTAATGTTCATTCTTCATTAACAACCGAACCCAGAACATTATCCTTTTGACATCATTACCAAGCGATGAAAATGAAAATGAGAGAACATAAAAGGGGGCACATTAAAGGTACAGACTATTCTGGACTCTGAGCTAAGAAGTACCTACTACTCCGAAATGATGAATAAACCATACAAATAGTTGTTATAATATTTAACAATGAAATATAATTGTGGTACAACTAATAGCTCTAATCATTATGTGAGCAAAAACTAATTTGTTTTGCAGTGTATGAACAATATACAAACGTAATATTAAGTGAAGATTGTTCAACATTTAAACACGGTTGTGCAAACGGAAATAATCGGTTAATTAGAGATTATATTGCAACACATATAATTAAATATTTTCTTCATATTAAATTGTAAATGTAACACTGTAGTTTACAGCAGCGAGTATCAAAAGGAACAAGAGTTCGCTTAGTGCACATAGTTTCTAGTATTTCCCCTAGCATAACTGTTAGTGCTGTACCAGTAACACAGTATTGTTAGTTGAATTTGTGATCAGTGTTTTATATTTTAATATGCTCGGCCAGATACCTAATAAGTTTACACACATAACTTATATATAACTATTAACTTTTAAATATTACAATTTTCAACTAAGAAAAGTGTTGAATTTTATAAGGTGTTTGCATAGTTTCACTGCATTTCAGATTAAGGCGTTCCTAGTTATCTATAGTGAACTAAATATTTTTATATAATTTAATGACAATTTTCTACTAACAAGTGTCAGGGTTTCTAAACAAGTATTGTAATATAAAGTGCCCGGCTATTAACAGGCGAGGAAAAATTATGTTAAAGATGTTTAACGTGAATCCAAGGTAATCTCATACATTCCATATGTGGTCGGCTAGCGAAACTCAGAAGTACCTCGGCACACTATTTGCGTGCCAGTGACTTGAGTATACCCTCCCCCTGGAAATCAAAAACTGATAATTCAGAATGTAAGTTATTTAATTTCAAATTAGATAATGTTGATGACGTCAGCGTGAGGATAAGAATATGGTATATGATTTCCAAGGGTTAGATACCAGGATTACTTAGAATGAAAAAAATAAGCGACTTAAAAATAAGGACAATGTCGCGAAAATGTTTAATGGATAAAATGATGCGACGTGATCATACTTGCTTACACTAGCGAACAGGCTAAGGTAACAGACTTAATCCCAATTTAAGTATGTTTTCTGGCAGACATTTAAGTATGTGACTTCCACGATGGATAGGAAAATGGCGGCTTAGTTTGTGACGGAGTGTAGTGTGCGGCTTAAAGACTGGGCTCACCAGACTTCGGCTTCTTTGGCGCAGTACCCTGGAATGAAATCCACTTCTCCCGATTCAGTGGTTGGCCGACGTACGTACTGGCGAATAAGGTCTACAGGGAATGAGACCTCGTTGAGCCCCGGCCCCTGGGTTCCTGACAGCAAGTTCAGGCTCGGAAATTGGCCTTGTAGCGGCCACCCGCAGCAGGTAGCAGGGACCTTCACCGCGTGCTGGCAACACACAGCGCTGAGCGGCAGGCTGCAGGAATGCGAAGGTCAGGGACGTGTGTGCCGCCTGGCCAGCTCAGCCGGGCCGCAGGAATGCGGAGGGCTGAGTGTACCATCCGGCCGGCAGGGCAACTACCTGACCCCAGCGAGACTACATTGGTGACCCCGACGTGATCGGGCAAGTTCGGGCCGCGCTAAACAGTGGGTGTTTCGACTCACGTCGCGCGTAAGCGTGGCGCTTTCTGGGGGAACTTCCGCAGCACACCGGTATTCGCGCCGTGTTTCGCGCCGCCCCCAGCCTGCCGCGACGTCCGTCACCCGCGCCGCCGCCTACTTTCCCCCCTCCGGTAAC